>NC_069409.1:73421806-73435158 GCF_026875155.1 Cherax quadricarinatus
CCATACACCGCAACATCTGCCACATTGCCCCCCTATCCACCCTGTCATACCCCTTTTCCAAATCCATAAATGCCACAAAGACCTCTTTAGCCTTATCTAAATACTGTTCACTTATATGTTTCACTGTAAAAAACCGGTCCACACCCCCCCTCCCTTTCCTAAAGCCCCCTTTGTTCATCTGCTATCCTATTCTCAGTCTTTTCTTTTAATTCTTTCAATAATAATTTTTACCATACACTTTACCAGGTATACTCAACAGACTTATCCCCTATAATTTTTGCACTTCTTTTGCCCCTTTGCCTTTATACAAAGGAACTATGCATGCTCTCTGCCAATCCCTAGGTACCTTACCCCCTTCCATACATTTATTAAATAATTGCACCAACCACCAAAACTATATCCCCACCTGCTTTTAACATTTCTATCTTTATCCCATCAATCCCGGCTGCCTTACCCCTTTCATTTTACCCACTGCCTCACGAACTTCCCCACACTCACAACTGGCTCTTCCTCACTCCTACAGATGTTATTCCCCCTTGCCCTATACACGAAATCACAGCTTCCCCATCTTTATCAACATTTAACAATTTCCCCAAAATATTCCCTCCATCTTCCCAATACCTCTAACTCTCCATTTAATAACTCTCCTCTCCTATTTTTAACTGACAAATCCATTTGTTCTCTAGGCTTCCTTAACTTGTTAATCTCACTCCAAAACTTTTCTTATTTTCAACAAAATTTTTGATAATATCTCACCCACTCTCTCATTTGCTCTCTTTTTACATTGCTTCACCACTCTCTTAACCTCTCTCTTTTTCTCCAAAATACTCTTCCCTCCTTGCATCACTTCTACTTTGTAAAAACTTCTCATATGTAACTTTTCTCCCTTACTACTCTCTTTACATATCATTCCACCAATCGCTCCTCTTCCCTCCTGCACCACTTTCCTGTAACCACAAACTTTGCTGAACACTCTAACACTACATTTTTTAAACCTAACCCCATACCTCTTCGACCCATTGCCTATGCTCCATTACCCATTACCCCCCAATAGCTTTTTATATTTTCCCCCAATGCCCCTTTTAGTTTATAAACCTTCACCTCTCTTTTCCTGTTTTTATTTCCTTTATCCCATCACCTTTTACTCTCAGTGTTACTAAAACAGAAAGTGTTTTAAAATTACTGGGGCCCTTTTCTATAAAATGTACACCCTAAAGTTATTCAACAGTCTTTTATTTACCTTTTACAAATCCAAAAAAACTACTGTCATTCGCCCTACATCATATCTTGTATACTTTTTTACCCTTTTTTTCTTAAAATATGTTTCCTTAACTAAACCCCTTTCTTAAAAAGTTAAAATCAAAGGGCCCCCCTTTTCTTACACTGGGACCCCAAACTTACTACCACACCCCTCTAAAAGTTTTTCCCACTTTTGCATTCAGGTCCCTACCCCCAATTTCTCTCTCACTTGGTTTAAAAGGCTCCTTTTCTTTTACTTAAAATCTCCCAAAAACTCTCTCTCTCCTCTGCTTCCTCTCTTCTCAGGGGGTACCGCTTATTATGACCCACTTTTTTCGCATCCAACCTTTACTTTAATCCCAAATTCTTGCATTTACACATTATATCCCCCCCCCCCCTTTTCCCTTCCTAATATTTAACATTATGCTACCCCCCCTTTGCTCTAACCTCTCAGTACCCAGATTTTAAACCCATTTATTTCCCCCCCCCGAAACTCCCCTACCCCTTCGCTTTTTCGCTTAGGGCCCGGGCTCCCAATTTTTTCATTATAACATAGCAAAAACATCTGTTTCTTGTTCGCCTACATCCCCCCGACATTCAAATCCCCGTTTTTTAAAGTTTTTCTTCTTCTCTTTTTTAGTAAATGTCTACAGGAGAAGGGGTTACTAGCCCATTGCTCCCGGCATTTTAGTCGCCTCATACGACACGCATGGCTTACGGAGGAAAGATTCTTTTCCACTTCCCCATGGACAATAGAAGAAATAAAGAAGAACAAGAGCTATGTAGAAAAAGGAGAAAAAACCTAGATGTATGTATATATATATGCATGTGCATGTCTGTGAAGTGTGACCAAAGTGTAAGTTGGAGTAGCAAGATATCCCTGTTATCTAGCGTGTTTATGAGACAGAAAAAGACACCAGCAATCCTACCATCATGCAAAACAGTTACAGGTTTCTGTTTCACAGTCATCTGGCAGGACGGTAGTACTTCCCTGAGTGGTTGCTGTCTACCAACCTACTACCTACCTATATATATATATATATATATATATATATATATATTATATATATATATATATATATATTATATATATATATATATTATACAGATATATATATATATATATATATATATATAATATATATACATATATATATACATATATATATACATATATATATATATGAAGGAGGGGTGTTAATGTTGCAGTTTAAAAACTGGCAAGACAGTGATGGAGTGAATGATGGTGAAAGTTTTTCTTTTTTCGGGCTACCCTGCCTTGGTGGGAGTCGGCCAGTGTGATAATAATAAATATATATATATATATAAAATATATTATATATATTTTATATATATATATATATATATATATATAGAAAATTTTATATATATTTTATACAGATAATTTTATTATATATAATATATATATATATATTTTATTATATATATATATATATATATATATATTTAATATATATATATATATAAAATATATATTTTATATAAAATGTCGTGCCTAGAGGTCCGCGGATCATCATTCGACACTATGCAACAGTGAAGGTTAGGCAAGATCTGTTAAGAAACAGGAAAAGTGCTTCTTGATGCGGGTTTGTCATATGATGGCCCGCTACTCCAGCTTTTGGTCATCTGACCAAGGCCTTATGCTGGCTTACCGGTCCACCCCTTTAAAAATTATGGCTATAATTATAACCATTTTTGAAGATTGCTGGCCGAGATGAAGACAGAGAGCGTAGGAGGCGATCACCAGGGTTAACGACAGTCTCGTCAATAAGAAACAGTGAGTGGTACTGAACGGAGTTCCTCAGGAGTCTATCCTTACGGAGAAGTATCTGAGTGGATAGACGTTAAGAGTTCCTCAGGAGTCTATCCTTACGGAGAAGTATCTGAGTGGATAGACGTTAAGAGTTCCTCAGGAGTCTATCCTTACGGAGAAGTATCTGAGTGGATAGACGTGTCGTTGCGGGGCTTACAGACGTATTTCGCAGGGAAATTAATTATAAAAATATTGAAGAACTTTTTGATGAAATAGGCACTTGTGCAACACTAAGGGTATCTTTATCGTGGAAACGTTTCGCCATCCAGTGACTTCCTCAGTCCAATACAGAGAAGTATGGGTGAAGATCAGAAAGAGTTTGAGGTAACCAGTCCCCCAGATTGGGGTAATGTGTTCAGACAATCAATCTGGAGAAGATCAACGGCACTAGGATGGGCGGTGCTGCTAATATCATCCGTTGTTACAGCAGCTAAAGTAACAGAAGATGAAGATGATGGTGATGATGATGAAAGAAAAAAAGAAGAGAAAAATGGAGAAAAGAAGGGACTGAAACTTGACAACGTTTCGGTCCGACTTGGACCATTAACTAGCCATGGCTAACTAGCGACTACCTAATAGTCCAAGTCGGACCGAAACGTCGTCACAGGTTTCAGTCTCCCGTGTGCGGGTTATCTGTGTATTGTTCCAGCCACGGTATTGTAACCTCTCAATTCTACATTCAAGAAGAAGACAGGAACCAGAGTGGCGGTGGAAATAATTCACATCTTCAGAGCAGGAGATGGAAAATGGACAGCATCAGTTAATTCTGTATTTTAAAGGCGTAACTAAGAAATATAATTCAGAGCCCGAAAAATTCAAATATTTTACAACCAGGTCATTAAAAACCAGGTCATTAAAAATCAGGTAATTAAAAAACAAGGTAATTAGAAAGCAGGTAATTAAAAAACAGGTGATTAAAAGACAGGTAATTAGAAAGCAAGTAATTAAAAACCAGGTAATAAAAAATAATTTTTAAAACCAGGAAATTAAAAACCAGGTGAGTAAAACTAAGTAATTCAAACCAGGTAAGTAAAACCAGGTAATTAAAAACCAGGTAATTAAAAAACAGCTAACTATACACACCTATATACATTAATACACATCTCACGAGTCCTTTCGGAGGAAAAAATCTCTTTTCATACGTATTATGCAAACTCTAAGACCAAGTTTCGCTGCCCGCCTCTTCCTCCCCTTTTCTCTCTCTTCTCTCTCCTCCTCCCCCTCTCTCTCTCTCTCCTCCCTCCCTCCCCCTTCTCCCCCAATCTCCTCCTCCCCCCTTTCCCTCCCTCCCCTTCTCTCCTCAAAAATCTCCTCTCTCTCCTTCTCTCTTTTCTTTTCTTCTCTCTCTCTTCTCTCTCTCCCCTCTCTCTCTCACTCCCTCTCTCTCTCTCTCTCTTATCAATCTCTCTCTCTCTCTCCTCTCTCACTCCCTCTCCTCACTCAATCTCTTCTCTCCATCTCTCCCCCCCTCTCACACTCACATTCTCTCTCTCTTCTCTCTCTCTCTCTCTCTACTTTCTCTCTCCTTTTTTTTACACAGGGTTTTGAAAGGTTAAGGACCCCTAGCTTTATTGACAATTTATTTACGGGTTTAAAGGGATTCCAATTTTATTGGGGCAAGCAAGAGCTGTTCCCTACATCATCTTTTGAGAGATTTTTATTGTTATGAGACTACAAGTGGGAAAGGGTGAAGTTTTGGGGCCTCTGTGGGCCGCATTTTTTTTGATCAAATTTTTTTCATCAAATACTGTACGAATGGTTCCATACTCGGTCATCCGGGTATGTGATTTAGATGGGTGATGTTCTGGAGAAGGGTACAGCCAAGTGAATTGTTGTTTTTTCCCTCTTTTTGGGTCTGTGAAATAACAGATCTATCCCCGTGGGGTCCAGGCGAGAGATGGGCGTCTTGCTCTGTTTTCTACTCTGTCAAGCAAGATGAGGGGGGGGCGGCAAATCAAGAAAGTGGAGCATACTCAAGGGGTGAGCGTACTTGTGCCTCGTGCAAAAATCTTGCAGCCCCCTACTGTCAAGCAGATGCGAGATCGGCGAAGTGCTGTAAGCTCCTGGCTGCCTTTTGTTTGAAAGATTTACAACATGGTTCTTCATGGTTAGTTTGGAGTCAAATTTCACCCCAAGGATATCAACCTCTTCTCCAGGTGCCAACACCCTCCCATTCATCCTTACTACTGCACCAGCATTATCATCATGGTGCCTAGAGACCATCATCATTTGCGTTTTCTCAGGTGCAAATGTTACTTGACATCTATTTCCCCAAGCTGATATATCTCTTAGCTGGTGATTGATGTAGCTTAGAGCAGCTGGCATTTCTTCTCTTGGATAAGTGAATGTCAGTGTACAGTCGTCTGCAAATGCATGGGATTCTGGGAACGAGATGAAGAAGGTCATTGAAGTAGACATTCCATAACAATGGTCCCAGCACGCTTCCTTGTGGAACACTTGCCCCAATAGGATATCTTGCTGATTCCGTTCCATTGAGAACTACCCTTAGAGATCTACCATGAAGGTAATCACTGGGGAGATATAGCGCAGAGCCTGCAATTCCCAGTGCTTGAAGTTTTGCTAAGAGGCCCTGGTGCCACACCCGGTCGAAAGCACCAGCAATGTCCAGTGCTACCACACAGCTGACTTTGGATTCACCCAGTGACTGGTGCCTCTTAGTGGAGAGGTTTAACAACAGATCAGCAGCAGAGTAACCTTTCCTCTCTCTCTCTCTCTCTCTCTCTCTCTCTCTCTCTCTCTCTCTCTCTCTCTCTCTCTCTCTGTCTCCCTCTCTGTCTCCCTCTCCCTCTCACTCTCTCTTAAGTCTACACACACACACGGTGGCCTTGAATTTTGAACTCTTAAATATTTTTCCTGAACGTGTCCTATCCACTGCAAATACTCGACTCGAGAATAGCAAATTTGGAGGCCGCGTTCAGAAGCGGATTCAAAAGTGAGCAGAACACCGTGAGCACCCTCCTTCTGGGGCTGTTAGACTCAGCTCTCAGCAGAACACCGTGAGCACCCTCCTTCCGGGGCTGTCAGACTCAGCTCTCAGCAGAACACCGTGAGCACCCTCCTTCCAGGGCTGTCAGACTCAGCTCTCAGCAGAATACCGTGAGCACCCTCTTTCCGGGGCTGTCAGACTCAGCTCTCAGCAGAACACCGTGAGTACCCTCCTTCCGGGGCTGTCAGACTCAGCTCTCAGCAGAACACCTTGAGCACCCTCCTTACGGGGTTGTCAGACTCAGCTCTCAGCAGAACACCTTGAGCACCCTCCTTACGGGGCTGTCAGACTCAGCTCTCAGCAGAACACCTTGAGCACCCTCCTTACGGAGCTGTCAGACTCAGCTCTGAGCTGGAGTTCGTTTGTCTGTTGACCTTTAACCATCAGGACCCATCGTATATTTCCCTGGTGAGGGAGTGTTCTGATGAACCCGTGTGAGAGTGTTGCACCCACGTGTCCATGTGAGGGAGAGTGTGATGCGCCCACGTGTCCATGTGAGGGAGAGTGTGATGCGCCCACGTGTCCATGTGAGAGTGTCATGCACCCACGTGTCCATGTGAGGGAGAGTGTGATGAACCCACGTGTCCGTGTGAGGGAGAGTGTGATGATCCCACGTGTCCGTGTGAGGGAGAGTGTGATGATCCCATGTGTCCGTGTGAGGGAGTGTGATGCATCCACGTGTCCGTGTGAGAATGTGATGCACCCACGTGTCCGTGTGAGGGAGAGTGTGATGCACCCACGTGTCCGTGTGAGTGTGATGCACCCACGTGTCCGTGTGAGTGTGATGCACCCACGTGTCCGTGATGCACCCAAGTGTCCGTGTGAGGGAGTGTGTGATGTACCCACGTGTCCGTGTGAGAGTGTGATGCACCCACGTGTCCGTGTGAGAGTGTGATGCACCCACGTGTCCGTGTGAGAGAGTGATGCACCCACGTGTCCATGTGAGGGATAGTGTAATGCACCCACGTGTCCGTGTGAGAGTGTGATGCACCCACGTGTCCATGTGAGGGATAGTGTAATGCACCCACGTGTCCGTGTGAGAGTGTGATGCACCCACGTGTCCGTGTGAGAGTGTGATACACTCACGTGTCCGTGTGAGTGTGATGCACCCACGTGTCCGTGTGAGTGTGATGAACCCACGTGTCCGTGTGAGAGTGTGATGCACCCACGTGTCCGTGTGAGGGAGTGTGATGAACCCACGTGTCCGTGTGAGGGAGAGTGTGATGAAGTCACGTGTCCGTGTGAGGGAGAGTGTAATGAAGTCACGTGTCCGTGTGAGGGAGAGTGTGATGAAGCCATGTGTCCGTGTGAGGGAGAGTATGATGCACCCACATGTCCGTGTGAGAGTGATGCACCCACATGTCCGTGTGAGGGAGAGTGTGATGCACCCACGTGTCCGTGTGAGGGAGAGTGTGATGAACCCACGTGTCCGTGTGAGGGAGTGTGATGCACCCACTTATCCGTGTGAGGGAGTGTGATGCACCCACTTGTCCGTGTGAGGGACAGTGTGATGAACCCACGTGTCCTTTTTCCAGCACTTTTGGCGAGGTGGAAAAAAAAATCTTTGCTCGTTCTGTGTGTGGCTTTGGCGGGAGATTTCTTTCTGGCGGGAAATACCTTATCGCGTTCAATGTAATTTTGGCGGGAGTTTTCTCCGGGGCGGGAAACATCTTAAGAGCCTGTACAACGGTTCTTTTCCGAAGTATTTTATTAAGGGAGGAGCCGTTCCAGTGTAATACTTTTCAGACAGGCCTTGTTAGATTATACATATTTATTAACGTGAAACAAACAAAATGTCAAAGTGAAATATGCTTCCTGTTATAATATTCGTTACAGCTGGAAGGTCGTGCATTTTGGCGGGAATCTTAACGTCAACAACCAGAAGCAGGAGGTCGCTCCAGGTGACGTCACTGTCCAGCTGATGTCGTTGCCCAGGTGATGTAACCGTCTAGCAGACGTCACTCTCCAGGTGACGTCGCTGTCCAGCTGATGTCAGTGTTCAACTGATGTCGCTGTTCAACTAATGTCGCTGTTCAGCTGATGTCGCTGTTCAGATGATGTCGCTGTTCAGATGATGTCGCTGTTCAGATGATGTCGCTTTTCAGCTGTCAGTGTCCAGCTGACTTCAATGTAAAAGTGACGTCATTGTCCAGCTGACGTCACTGTTCAGTTACATGTGCCTAAGTGTTGGTTTAAATTAAATTTGACTTTCTGAGAGGAACAACAATTTCAGCGACACAGTGTTAGTGGTGCATGTGTGTACTCACCTTTTTGTACTCACCTATTTGTGGCTGCAGGGGTCGAGTCTTAACTCCTGGCCCCGCCTCTTCACTGGTTGCTACTGGGCCTTCTCTCTCCCTGCTCCGTGAGTTTTATGAAACCTCGTCTTAAAACCATGTATGGTTCCTGCCTCCACTACATCACTTTCTAGGCTATTCCACTGCCTGACAACTCTATGACTGAAGAAATACTTCCTAATATCTCTCTGACTCATCTGTGTCTTCAACTTCCAATTGTGTTTCTGTGTCCCCTCCCTGGAACATCCTGTCTTTGTCCACCTTGTCTACTCCGCGCAGTATTTTATATGTCGTTATCATGTCTCCCCTGAAATCGTCCTGTCCTCCAGTGTCGTCAGGCCGATTTCCCTTAACCTTTCTTCGTAGGACATTCCCCTTAGCTCTGGAACTAACCTTGTCGCAAACCTTTGCACTTTCTCTAATTTCTTGACGTGCTTGATCAAGTGCGGGTTCCAAACAGGTACTGCATACTCCAGTATGGGTCTGACGTACACGGTGTACAGTGTCTTGAACGATTCCTTATTAAGGTATCGGAACGCTGTTCTCAGGTTTGCCAGGCACCCACATGCTGCAGCAGTTACCTGGTTGATGTGTGCTTCCGGAGACATGCTCGGTGTTATACTCACCCCAAGATCTTTCTCCTTGAGTGAGGTTTGCAGTCTTTGGCCACCTAGCCTATACTCCGTCTGCGGTCTTCTGTGCCCTTCCCCGATCTTTATGACTTTGCATCTGGCGGGGTTAAAATTCTTGAAGCCAGTTGCTGGACCAGGTGTCCAGTCTGTCCAGGTCTCTTTGAAGTCCTGCCTGATCCTCATCTAATTTAATTCTCCTCATTAACTTCACATCATCTGCGAAGAGGGACACTTCTGAGTCTATCCCTTCCATCATGTCATTCACATGTACCAAAAATAGCACTGGTCCTAGGACTGACCCCTGTGGGACCCCCTCGTCACAAGCGCCCACTGTGATACCTCATCAAGTACCATGACTCGTTGTTGCCTCCCTGTCAGGTATTCTCTGATCCACTGCAGTGCCCTTCCTGTTATATGTGCCTGATCCTCCAGCTTCTGCACTAATTTCTTGTGAGGAACTGTGTCGAAGGCCTTCTTGCAGTCCAAGAAGATGCAATTAACTCACCCCTCCCTCTCGTGTCTTACTTGTGTGTGTGTGTGTGTGTGTGTGTGTGTGTGTGTGTGTGTGTTGTGTGTGTGTGTGGGGTGTGTGTGTGTGTGTGTGTGTGTGTGTGTGTGTATGTATGTGTGTGTGTACTCATCCTCAACCTGTCTCAGGTTTCTCCTATTATTATTTTTAATTAATTACTTTTAATTATTATTATTAATTATTATTTATTGCTATAATTATTCACCTTCTACGGGTCTATAGTTTAGTGCCTCTTTTCCGTCTCCTTTTTTAAAAATGGGAACTACATTTGCCGTCTTCCATACCTCAGGTAGTTGCCCAGTTTCCAGGGATGTGTTGAAGATTGTGGTAAGTGGCACACACAGCACATCTGCTCCCTCTCTGAGGACCCACGGGGAGATGTTGTCCGGTACCATTGCCTTTGAGGTATCGATGTCCCTTAGCAGTTTCTTCACCTCCTCCTCGTTTGTAAGTATGACATCCAACACTTGTTGGTATATTCCTTGCTGGTGTCCCCGTCTGTTCTGTCCCCTCAGAGGCCTTCCTGTCTCCACTGTAAATACTTCCTTAAATCTCATATTGAGCTCCTCACATACTTCTTGATCATTTCTTGTGAGTTCCCCACCTTCTTTCCTCAGCCTTATCACCTGATCTTTGACTGTTGTCTTCCTCCTAATGTGGCTATACAGCAGTTTCGGGTCAGACTTGACTTTCGATGCTATGTCGTTCTCGTACTGTCGCTGGGCCTCCCTCTTTATTTGTGCATACTCATTTCTGGCTCTTCTACTAATTTCCTTATTTTTCCGGGTCCTTTGCCTCCTGTACCTTTTCCATTCTCTGGTGCACTTAGTTTTTGCCTCCCTACACCTTCGGGTAAACCAAGGACTCGCTTTGGTCTTCCTATTATTTTTATTTCCCTTGGGAACAAACCTTTCCTCTACCTCCTTGCACTTTGTGTGTGTGTGTGTGTGTGTGTGTGTGTTGTGTGTGTGTTGCGCGCGCAGGCAGAGAAGAGCAGGTTAAGAAGGGAGAGAAGAACAGGTTAAGAAGTGAGAGAAGAGCAGTTTAAGAAGCAGGAGAGAAGAGCAGGTCAAGAAGTGAGAGAAGAGCAGGTTAAGTGAGAGAGGAGCAGGTTAAGTGAGAGAGGAGCAGGTTAAGAAGTGAAAGAAGAGCAGGTTAAGAAGCAGGAGAGAAGAGCAGGTTAAGAAGCAGGAGAGAAGAGCAGGTCAAGAAGGCAGAGAGGCCACTAGTACCATCTTGCACCATGCCAGAGAGTTTACCCTGGCCACTCACCTCTCCCGGGAATTACTCTGCTCCAGCCTTCCTTTGTACGTCTTTAGTGCCTTCCTCTCAGGTCCTGTTCCTATTCTCGGCCGCCACTTTGTATCCCCGTGACCTCTGCCTTCACAAACTGATTTTTTTTTCTTTATTCACGTCTTGGCTTTATCAGCTCCTTTGATGGGACCTTCTTTTAAATCCTTTTTTTTTTTTTTTGCATTTTATTGGATTATACATGTAACTCTCTCTCTCTCTGTTCCTCCCCTTTGAATTTCACTCTCTCTCACTCAATCTCTCTCTCTCTCTTACACTCATTCAGTCTCTCTCTTCCAACTTCTCTCACTTTTACTATCTCTCTCTTCCAATCTCTCACTCTTTCTCTCTCCATTAATCCCCGCTCTACCCACCGCCTCTTCACACGTCTCCCGTCGACCGTCAAGAAAAATCTCTTTTTAATGAGACTATAAGTGCGGTTGAAGTGTTCTCGTAGGATCCGATAAGGCACTTGAAGCCTCAACCCCCTTTTCCTGCTATCAGAAAGACCATCCAGCACGAGTTTTTTATATACTGGCGATGCTCTTTTCGAAAGTGTTTTACGAATCAGATACTAAGAAGTGGACCTTAATGTCTACTGAGAGACTTTCTGCAGCTACGATGATGTGGGAGGGGTAAAGAGGATAGACAGGAAGATAGACACAGATACGCACGCACGCACGCACGCACGCACGCACGCACACGCACACACACACACACACACACACACAGGCGGGGCCAGGAGCTGAGTCTCGACCCCTGCAACCACAATTAGGTGAGTACACACACACACACACACCCTCGTTTGTTTGCTAAAGACTGATTTTAAATATTTGGGAGGTTCTTGACGGCCGAGAAATACTGATTTAATTTGAATCCAGTGTATAAATGAGCTGTTGCGCAGTTATCCTTAGGGAAAGGTGAGTAGAGAAGAGCTGGGTCACAAGAAGGGCAGCCGAGATCACCAGAACGGCAGCCGAGGTCACCAGAACGGCGGCAGCTGGGGTCACCAGAATGGAAGCTCCGTTCAGGACGGGAGCCGAGGCCAGCCAGCCACTGCTCATAAAAATTACTTCTAATTCATAAAGTTTCTCACTATACCTGAGTGTTCATCAGCTTCCTAAAACTACAACGATTGTGACGCTTTGTTAAAGAACCTACACCAGGGAGGTGATATGTGTGTGTGTGTGTGTGTGTGTGTGTGTGTGTGTGTGGTGTGTGTGTGGGTGTGTGTGTGTGTGGGGTTGTGTGTGTGTATGTGTGTGTGTGTGTGTGTGTGTGTGTGTGTGTGTGTGTGTGGTGTGTGTGTGTGTGTGAGAGAAAGCACCAACATAAGCACTGTAGTGTCACCTTTGTGTCAGGTGTTTACAGTCACTGAGTCGCCTCACAGAGCCTCTCCTCTGCTACCTTCATCCCAGATGTCAAACCTGTGAAGAAGACAGCCCCCAGCACCTGTTTACATGTTTGTATTCGAAATGGGTCTCGTCTACGCAGCTCCTAAAGGCCAGGATAAAGGACTAGTCGAGCCAAGAGCGACAGAAATAAGCCAGGTGACGAGGGAAGGGTAGAGTCAGGGAGAAAACGGGTCAGAGGGAAAAAGTGGACGGCCCAGGAGGGGAAAAGTGGACGAACCATTCGCTAAGAACCTAAAGAAATATGAATCCCGGGAAGCCAAGAATGTGTGTGTGTGTGTGTGTATACATATATAAAATATATATTTTATTAAAATATATATATATATTTTTATATTATATATATATATATATATATATATATATATATATATATTATTTTTTTTTTATTATCCCCAGGCCGATTCCCACCAAGGCAGGGTGGCCCCCAAAAAGAAAAACTTTCACCATCATTCACTCCATCACTGTTTTGCCAGAAGGGTGCTTTACACTACAGTTTTTAACTGCAACATTAACACCCCTCCTTCAAGTGCAGGCACTGTACTTCCCATCTCCAGGACTCAAGTCCGGCCGCCGGTTTCCCTGAACCCCTTCATAAATGTTTCTTTGCTCACACTCCCAAAAGCACGTCAAATATTAAAAACCATTCGTCTCCATTCACTCCTATCAAACCGCTCACGCACGCCTGCTGGAAGTCCAAGCCCCTCGCACACAAAACCTCATTTAAACCCCCCCTCCAACCTTTCCTAGGCCGACCCCTACCCCGCCTTCCTTCCACTACAGACTGATACACTCTTGAATCATTCTGTTTTTGCTCCATTCTCTCTACATGTCCGAACCACCTCAACAACCCTTCTTCAGCCCTCTGGACACAGTTTTGGTAATCCCCGCACTCCTCCTAACTTCCAAACTACGAATTCTCTGCATTATATTCACACCAACATTGCCCTCAGACATGATATCTCCACTGCCTCCAGCCTTCTCGCTGCAACATTCATCACCCATGCTTCACACCCATATAAGAGTGTTGGTAAAGCTATACTCTCATACATTCCCTCTTTGCCCCCAAGGAAAAAAGTTCTTTGTCTCCACAGACTCCTAAGTGCACCCCA
>NC_069409.1:73435658-73450658 GCF_026875155.1 Cherax quadricarinatus
TCACACTCCAACACCCGTCAAGAAAAAAAACCATTCGTCTCCATCACCCCTATCAAACACGCTCACGCACGCCTGCTGGAAGTCCAAGCCCCTCGCACACAAAACCTCCTTTACCCCCTCCCTTCATCCTTTCCTAGGCCGACCCCTACCCCGCCTTCCTTCCACTACAGACTGATATACTCTTGAAGTCATTCTGTTTAGCTCCATTCTCTCTACATGTCCGAACCACCTCAATAACCCTTCCTCAGTCCTCTGGACAACAGTTTTGGTAATCCAGCACCTCCTCCTAACTTCCAAACTACAAATTCTCTGCATATTTTGACACCACACATTGCCCTCAGATATGACATCTCCACTGCCTCCAGCCTTCTCCTCGCTGCAACATTCATCACCCATGCTTCACACCCATATAAGAGAGTTGGTAAAACTATACTCTCATACATTCCCCCTCTTTGCCTCCAAGGACAAAGTTCTTTGTCTCCACAGACTCCTAATGCACCACTCACCCTTTTCCCCTCATCAATTCTATGATTCACCTCATCCTTCATAGACCCATCCGCTGACACGTCCACTCCCAAATATCTGAATACATTCACCTCCTCCATACTCTCTCCCTCCAATCTGATATCCGATCTTTCATCACCTAATATTTTTGTTATCCTCAAAACCCTTTACTCTTTTCCTGTATTCACTTTTAATTTTCTTCTTTTGCACACAATACCAAATTCATACACCAATCTCTGCAACTTCTCTTCAGAATCTCCCAAGAGCACAGTGTCATCAGCAAAGAGCAACTGTGACAACTCCCACTTTATGTGTGATTCTTTATCTTTTAAAATCCACGCCTCTTGTCAAGACCCTCGCATTTACTTCTCTTACAACCCCATCTATAAATATATTAAATAGCCACGGTGACATCACACATCCTTCTCTAAGGCCTACTTTTACTGGGAAATAATTTCCCTCTTTCCTATAACTCTAACTTGAGCCTCACTATCCTCGTAAAAACTCTTCACTGCTTTCAGTAACCTACCTCCTACACCATACACTTGTAACATCTGCCACATTGCCCCCCTATCCACCCTGTCATACGCCTTTTTCCAAATCCATAAATGCCACAAAGACCTCTTTAGCCTTATCTAAATACTGTTCACTTATATGTTTCACTGTAAACACCTGGTCCACACACCCCCTACCTTTCCTAAAGCCTCCTTGTTCATCTGCTATCCTATTCTCCGTCTTACTCTTAATTCTTTCAATAATAACTCAACCATACACCCTTTACCAGGTATACTCAACAGACTTATCCCCCTATAATTTTTGCACTCTCTCTTGTCCCCTTTGCCTTTATACAAAGGAACTATGCATGCTCTCTGACAGTCCCTAGGTATCTTACCCTCTTCCATACATTTATTAAATAATTGCACCAACCACTCCAAAACTATATCCCCACCTGCTTTTAACATTTCTATCTTTATCCCATCAATCCCGGCTGCCTTACCCCCTTTCATTTTACCTACTGCCTCACGAACTTCCCCCACACTCACAACTGGCTCTTCCTCACTCCTACAAGATGTTATTCCTCCTTGCCCTATACACGAAATCACAGCTTCCCTATCTTCATCAACATTTAACAATTCCTCAAAATATTCCCTCCATCTTCCCAATACCTCTAACTCTCCGTTTAATAACTCTCCTCTCCTATTTTAACTGACAAATCCATTTGTTCTCTAGGCTTCCTTAACCTGTTAATCTCACTCCAAAACTTTTTCTTATTTTCAACAAAATTGTTGATAACATCTCACCCACTCTCTCATTTGCTCTCTTTTTACATTGCTTCACCACTCTCTTAACCTCTCTCTTTTTCTCCATATACTCTTCCCTCCTTGCATCACTTCTACTTTGTAAAAACTACTCATATGCTAACTTTTTCTCCCTTACTACTCTCTTTACATCATCATTCCACCAATCGCTCCTCTTCCCTCCCGTACCCACTTTCCTGTAACCACAAACTTCTGCTGAACACTCTAACACTACATTTTTAAACCTACCCCACACCTCTTCGACCCCATTGCCTATGCTCTCATTAGCCCATCTATCCTCCAATAGCTGTTTATATCTTTCCCTAACTGCCTCCCTTTTGTTTAAAAACCCTTCCCCTCTCTTTTCCCCTGATGTTTCTATTCCCTTTTTCCCATCTACCTTTTCCTCTCATGTAGCAAAAAACTAAAAAGTGATTGTAGATCTGGGCCCCCTCTAAAAAATTTTATACATATAATAATATATACATATATATATTTAATATATATATATATATATATATATATAAAATATATATAAAAATATTAAAAAATTTAATAATATATATATAAAATATAAATTTTAAATAAAAATTTATATATATATATATATAAATATATAATATTAAATAATATATATTATATATATATAATTGGGGCATTTTTTGCTCAGAAGAGCACAGGGGTAAGATTGTGGACATGGAGTCAGGTGCACTTGCGTGGATTCCATCTCACTTTGGGTCTTCAGATGCATGAAGAACTGAAAAATTGGGCTAAGCTTTCTTTCATAGAGAAGTGGGTTTACAATCTTGAGTTGTATGTATATTTTGAGAACAAAAATACAAAAATAATTCAAATGAATTTTTTGACTTAAGACCAGGGAATTGACACCAGTCTTCCACTATCATCATTCATCATGCAGGAACCCACATGCTTGGTGCATCCAACAAAAAAAAGCAGTTTTTTGGATGCACTCCCCCCCCGGTTTGGGCTGGGTTACAAGTACTAGGGCAGGTTAAATCCCCACCCCCAAAATGTGACCAAACGAAAAAAAACTTTGCCAATGGATATTGTAAACCCCTTTGGGCGTCATTTTACTGGAGGGATAATTCCCTTTCGGGAGAAATCCCCTGCTTTGCTACTTAAAAAAGATTACCACGTGTGGTGTGTGTGTTGTGTGTGTGTGTGTTGTGGGGTGTGTGGTTGTGTTGTGGTGTATGCGTTTTGGGGGGTTTGTGTGTGTGGTTGTGTGTGGGGGTTGTGTGTATGTGTGTGGTGTGAGAGGTTTGGTGGGTTTTGGTGGGGTTGTGTGTGTGTGTGTGTGTTGTGTTGTGTGTGTGTGGTGTGTGTGTGTGTGTGGGTGTGTGGGTGTGTGGAGAGTGTGTTGGGGGGTTTGTGTGTGTGTGTGATGTGTTGTGTGTTTTTGTGTTGGAGAGTGTGTGTGGGGGTTTGTGCGGCGTGTGTGTGTGTTGTGGTGTGTGTGTGTGTGTGGGGGTGTGGGTGTGGTGGGGGGTTTGTGCGTTTTTGGGTGGTGGTGTGTGTTTTGACACAACTTTCATTTTTGCCCCAATAACTCATTACAGTTTGAGGGGTGTGGAAGTATGAATGCTCTTACTCTTAATTTTTCATGTTGTACCATTATAAAGTAATAACCCAATTTTTACAGGTTTCATTCCCTTTTGTAATTTATGAGTTCATTACTTTTGTACCTATTTCCTATCAAAACTTTGGGGGGCCCAGTCCCTGGCCCCTTTTTACGTACCTCTGTAATCTGTAAACACCTTTGTAATTTGTCAGGGTTGTGACCCGACCACCGGGATTTCATTACCTTTGTAATTGTAGGTCTTTCCCCTCTGAATTTTCTCCTATCGAAACTTTGGAGTCCAGTCCCGGACCAATTATGTACTCTGTAATTTTTTGCTACCGCCCACAGGAGGGTATGGGGTGCAAATAAACATATTAAACTAAATTTAAGCTAACACGGCTTTTAAACACTTTGACCCGGTTATTTAGACTCTCTGAACCTTATTTAAACACTCTAAAACACGTTATTAAAAAAATCGAACAAGTTTTTTAAAACATTTTTTTGAGCCTTTTATTAAACACGTTAAAGTTCCAAAACCTATGGGGGAAACCTGAGGTATTTAATTTTGGGTTAAATCTGGGAATAGTGACTTTCCTGGTGTTCCGGGCACATGAATAGTTGGGGAAAATTTTTTTTAAAATGCAACAGAAACTTGTTTACACATTAAGGGAAAAATCAACAAATAAAACTTTCCAAAATGAAATTTTGTGCTTTCCAAAACGAAATTTTTTGTGTCGTTCCATAACGAAACTTTTGTGTCTTTTCCATAATAAAAATTTTTGTGTGTTCCATAACGAAACTTTTGTGTCGTTCCTAATGGTACTTTTGTGTTGAAATCCCCCAGCAGACTTTCCGTGGGGGAAATTTCACGAGGGAACAATTTTCCCCCCAAAACACGTTTCACCAGAATTTTTATGGGTGAAACTCACACCCAAATGCTCCGGGTGTGATTTTTGCTTCAAAACGTAATTATTTAGTCCGGAGGTTCTCATAAAAATAGTCCATAATTAATAAACAGATTTACGGAAGAATATTTGTCAAAAAATATAAAATTTTTTAACTTACAAATGTAAATAAAAAAGCAGAACAGGAACCCCAAATAAACAGATTTTTTGGTAAAAAAATACAGAACTGTTAGTCTAGGATAAAAGCATTCGCGCACTGTGCTGTTTGTTCCTCTTCACATTATTAATCTCTTTATTTGCGCTTAACTGAGATTTAATTGGGAACAGTGGGTTAAACGTTACTAACGAATATATAATTCCGGGTATTGTTTGCGATCGTTTGAAACTGACATGAAAAACCGCTAGAAATCTGTATGACATCATGAAAATGTTAATTTTAAGGAGAAACCTGATAAAGCAGGAACCACCCACCCATTTCATTTTCCCATTCCCACGTGTGCATGGGAGTCAAAAGGGGTACATAAAGGGTCCAGGACGGGGCCCCAAATTCTGACAGCTGAAAAAGGGTAAAAAAGGTAATATTCACAATTTAAAAAAAGTAAGAATCATGTAAGAAAAATTTATTAATTTATACGGGTTACAGCATGAACAAATTGTAAATTAATGAGAAATTCCACTCCCACCCGGTCACATCTTAATGGCTTTCATGCAAAATTAATTGTTGGGACACACAACAACAACACCACACACACACCACCACACCACACACGAGCGTACATACCGGCGCACGCACTCATGCATGTATGATTACACAAATACACACCAAACAAGCACACAGGCACACACACACACACACGCACACACCACACACACACACACAAAACCACACACACACACACGGGGTAATGCTTTTTTTACAGAGTGCAATCAAAATTTTTTCCAAATTTTCGAAATTACCATGTGAAAAAAAATATTTTGAAAATCTTAAACTTTCTGAGCGAGTTGTTTAAAATTCTTTTTTAATTTCACACTCCAGACATAATGACGGGGTGGATTTTTTCTTTTGGTCTACTCGGGGGTTGTGATTTAACTGCCAAAGATACTGTAACCCACCCGGGAAACCGGGGGGTAGTTAATCCAAGATCTGTTATTTTTTTGAGCACATAGACTGGGGCTCCCCCCGCATGATAAAATGATGATAGAGGGGATGAATTGTGTCAATCTCCCGAGTCTTAATCAGTAAATTCAGTTGAATTTCTTTTCGTATTATTGTTCCAAACACTACCTACAATCAAATTTGAAAATTCCCCACTCTTTGAAAGCATACGCAAGCCATTTTATGGTTCTGTCAAAAATTGAAGACCAACTGAGATGGAATCCAAGCAGTGCACTCTGACTCCACTTTTCAAAATCCTACCTACTGTGTCTGGTTTTGACACAAGATGCCAAAATTTTATACTTAAGTTTTGAGAGCATTAAGGGATGACAGAGAATTATTTTCAATTAAAGTTTAAACCCTTGATACATGGACACATTTCAGTGAAAGGGAGTATGGCAAACAGTTCTTTTTTTAAAAGGCAGATTCGCCAGCACTCTTTTCCCAAAACCCCCAGGGGTCTTCTACCAATAACCCTTTCGGGTAACAATCCTTCCATAGTAGTCTTCCACTGTGTCCTTTTACACACTTGAATCCTTCCAACGGGAACCCAAACTAAAGAATCTTACTATAAGGATCTATCAGGTATTTATCAAACAGGTTACAACGGTTTACTAACCGGGGTGTTAAGACAGTTTTTATAAAACAAACACAAGGATGGTGGGGGTCGTGGGTGGGGGGTGGTCGGGGTGGGGTGGTAGTGGGTGGGTGTGGTGGTGGTTGGGGCGGTGTGTTGGGGGTTGTTGGGGGTGGTACTGGGGGTTGGTGGGGGTTTTGGTGGTGAAGGGGTGGGTGGTGGTGGTGGTGGGTGGTTGGTGTGGTGGTGGGGGCGGTGGTTATGGGGGATGGGGGCGGTGTTGGTTGGTGGTAGGGGGTGTGGGGTGGGGGTAAAGGTGGGGGTGGTGGGGAAAAACACAGATTAAAAATTTAAACGATGCACACAGTACATAAAACATTGGGGGAGACATTATCACACAGTTGTACTGGCCAGTTTGGAACACACAGTGACTACCCAGGTTGTGGCAAAACAAGTCGACGGGCCGGTTGTGGCAACACAAAAGTCGTACTGGCCAGGTTTTGGAACCACAGCGTAGGGCCAGGTTGGGGGCAACACACAGTCGTACGGGCCAGGTTGTGGCAACACACAGTATCGGCCAACTGTAGCAAACACGTCGTATAGGGGCCAGTTCGGGCAACAAAATTCGTGCTGGCCAGGTTTGGCAACACAGATTCGTACTGGCCAGGTTGTGGCAACACACGTCGTACGGGCCAGGTTGGGCAAACACACTCTTTCGGGCCCATTGTGGAAACAACAGTCGTACCGGCCAGATTGTGCAAAACACAGCCCCGTACTGGCCAGGTTGGGAAACACATCGTACTGGCCAGGTTGTGGCAAACACAGTGTACTGGCCAGTTTAGGCAAACACAGTCGACTGGCCGGGTTGTGGCAACACACATTTTAACTGGCCAGGTTGGGCAGCATACAGTCGTACGGCCCAGGTTGTGGCAACACCAGCCCGTATGGCCGGGTTGTGGCAACACCAGTCGTACGGGCAGGTTGCGGCAGCAAACCAGTCGTATGGCCGGGTTTGTGGCAACACACAGTCACTGGCCAGGTTCGGCAGCACACAGTCGTACGGCCATTGTGGCAGCACACAGTCGTAGGGCCGGGTTGCGGCAGCACACAGTCGTAGGGCCAGGTTGTGGCAGCCACCAAAAAAAATTCTATTTTCAGTAGACGAATCACCAAATTGACATTTTTATTTTCATCCCCGGTTTTTTCTCCATCTACTGTGGAATATTTTTTATTTTTTTAAATCAGTGGTTAAGAGGTTTATTTGAAAACTGAGAAAATTTTTTTAAAAATTTTTTTTCTTTTAACAAATTTTATTGAGATATTTCAAGAATATCTTTTTTTGTTTTAACTACAAGTCTCTAAATTATCACTTCTTCACTTTAAATTCTTTTCCAAAATATTTCATCAAAATATTTTAAAATTTTTTGATAAAGAATTTTCTTAAATTTTTTTACACTATTTTATAGTATTATTAATTTTTAAAAAATGGTGTGGAAGGTGGGGAAATAATTTTAAATATATATATAATATATAATATATATATAAAATATAAAAAAATATTAAAATATATATAATTTATATATATATATATATATATAATTTTATATAATAAAAAATATATTTATTGTGTGGTGTGTGTGTTTTTAGTGATGTTATGTGTGATTAAAGTGAAAAGTAAACCAGAAGAAAAATTATAAAAACTACATTATGATTCACAATGAAGAAAAGCACAGTTCCCTGGTAAAAGCTTTTAGCCTGGCGTCTCGCTGTCACCCTTTTCCCGCCCTCATCCGGCGACTCTGTCACCTAACAACTCTGCTTCAACAGAGTTAGTCGCATAAAAGTAAAAAGCCCCAAGAAGGTTTAAAACTGGGAAATTTTTGAATGTTTAAATTTAAGTTTGTGAGGCATTAAATAAAGTCGGGGAAAAAGTCATTGATTTTGATCATAATCTTTAAGAAAAAGAGGCTAAAAAAATTTTTAAAGGTAATAATATGCAAGAAAGGGGGTAAAGATTTACCCCCCAAAAAAATGTCTTAACAATGTTTGTGATGTCACCTGTGGGCTTAAAGAGTGTGATGCACTTTGTTTGGTTGAACACTTTGGGCAAAAGGTGATTTTATTTTTATTTAAAGGGGTTTTTTCAATGTGGTCTTAAAGAGGTGAAAGTATGTGGTTAAAATTGTTTATTTCACCTGGGGTTTTAAAAAACTGTGATGCACCTGGGTCTTAAAGACTGTGATTCATTGGTTTAAAGAGTGTGATGTCCCGTGGTCTTAAAGTTTGGGGATGTCACCTGTGGTCTTAAAGACGTTATCCAATTAATTTTTGGGCAAAACACAATTATACAAATAAGCCATCCGTAGACCCGAGTTACAGCTTTTTTAACATACTTTGTTAAAACCTGTACACATACACCAAAACCCCATTGAGACATTGTTAGGATGTAAGAATGAGGGGAATGAGACAGTGTTAAAAAAGTAAAATGTGGGGGAAATGAGACAGTGAGTGATGTAAAAGTGGGGAAATCGGGCATTGTTAGTAGTAAAATTTTGGGGAAACGAGACATTGTTAAGATGTAAATGTGCGAAGTGAAATGTTAATGAGTAAAATGGCCAAGTGGACATTGTTAGTGATGAAAAAATATGGGAAAAGGGGGGACATTGTTAATGTGTAAAAGTGGGAAGTGGAAAATTTTTAATGATGTAAGAATTGGGGAATGAGACATTGTTAATGATGTAAAAAAGTGCGAAGTGAGACATTGTAGGATGTAAAAAGAGGGGAAATGATACAATGCTAATTAGTAGAAAAGTGGGGGAATCTGAACATTTTAGTGAGTAAGGGTATGGGGAATGGCATTTTAATGATGTAAGAATGTTCGAATGAGACATTGTTAGTGAGAAGAATAGGAAGGGGAGACATTGTCAGTGAAGAAGAATGTGGGAATGAGACATTGTTTTGTGATGTAAGAATAGGAAAGGGGGACATTGTCAGTATGTAAGAATGTGGGAAGTCTAGACATTGTTAGTGATTAAGAAGTGGGGGAAATTTAGACTTGTTTGACATGTAAGAATGAAGGGAATTTTGAGCATTGTTGTGACGACAATGTGGGAAATCTAAGAAAATTGTTAGTATGTTAGAATGTGGGAGGTGAAAATTGTTTGTATGTAAGAAGTGGGAAGTGAGACATGTTAGGAGCAAGAAGAGGAAAGTGGAAAATTGTTATGATGTAAGAAGTGGGAAATGAGGCATTGTTTGCGATGTAAAAGTGGGAAATGAGACATTGTTTTTGACGTAAGAATATGGGAAATAACTTTTTTAGTGTTAAAAAGTGGGAATGAGACATTATTAGTGATGTAAAATGTGGGAAATCTAACTTGTTAGTGATGTAAAATGTGGGAAGTCCAGAATTGTTAGTGATGCAAGAATGTGGGGGGTGAGACATTGTTAGTGTGAAGAAAGTGGGAAGTCTGAGCATTGTTATGAGTAAGAATGTGGGAAGTCAGACATTGTTAGGGGTTTTAAAAGTGGGAAGTCTAGACATTGTTAGTGATGTAAAATTAGGAAGTCTGAGACTTGTTAGTGATGTAGAATGTGGGAAATCGGGCATTGTTAGGATGTAAGAAGTGGGGGGTCTGAGACATTGTTATTGTGTAAAAAAGTGGGGGTCTGAGACTTGTTAGTATGTAAAAATGTGGGAAGTTTAGACATTGTTAGTGATTAGGAATGTGGAAGTCGAGCATGTTAGTGATGTAAAAATGTAGGGAAATCTGAGACATTGTTTGTGATGTAGGGAAAGTAAAGTCGAGACATTGTTAGTGATTAAGAATGTGGGAATCTGAGACATTGTTTTTGTGAAGAAGTAGGAAATCTGAGACATTGTTAGTGATGTAAAAATTTTGGGAAATCTGAGACAATGTTAGGATGTAAGAATGTGGGGAAATCTGAACATTGTTATGTGTAAAATGTGGGAAGTCTGAGCATTGTTTTGATGTAAAAATGTGGGAAATCTGAGAATTTTTTATGATGTAAGTTTTGGGAAACTGAGACATTGTTAGTGATGAAGAATGGGAAGTCTAGACATTGTTAGTGATTTTAAGAAAGTAGGGAAATCTGAGACATTGTTATGATGTAGGAATGTAGAAGTTGGGTTGTTAGGAAGTAGGAATGTAGGAAGCTGAGACATTGTTAAACACTTTTTCACATATTTTCATCTTTTTAAAAAAATGTCATTTTAAAAAATGTAAAACTCATTCTATTTTCTAGAGAAAATTTAAATTGGAATCAAGAATTTATTTCCTTTTGGTGTGTGGTTTTGTGTGTGTGTGTGTGTGTGTGTGTGCTTTTGTGTGTGTGTGGTGTGTGTGTGTGTGGTGCAAGTGTGTGTGTTGTTATCCTAAAAGTGGTTGCAGGGGGCGAACTCAGCTCCTGGCCCCCCCTCTTTACTGACGCTACTGGGTCCTCTCTCTCTCTCTTGCTTTCCCGGCTTTGCATACCTCTTTTTAAAACTATGTTGGTTCCTGCCCCCACTACTTCACTTGCTAGGCTATTCCACTTGTGGCAACTCTATGCTGAAGAAATACTTCCAACGTCCCGTGACCGTCTGAGTCTTCAGCTTCCAGTTTTTGAACCCTTTTCCCGTGTCCCTCCTGGAAAAATCCTATTCTGTCCACCTTGTCTATTCCCCCCAGTATCTTGATGTCGTTATATGCCTCCCCTGACCCTTTTGTCCTCCATGTCGTCGTCCGATTTCCCTGTGTGTGTGTGTGTGGTGTGTTTGTGTGTCTGGGTGTTCTGTGTGTGTGTCTGTGTGTGTGTCTGTTGTGTTGTTCTGTGTGTTTGTGTGGTGGCATGTGTGTGTGATGTGTGTGGTGGTGTGTCTGTGTGTGTGTGTGTGCTTGGATAGTGTGGGTATGTTGTGTGTGTGTGTGTGCTGTACTCACCTATTTTTGGCTGCGGTTCGAGTCTTAGCTCCTGGCTCCGTGGTGTTATGTGTGTGGTGTGTGTTCTGTGTTGTGTGTGTGCTTGGAATGTGTGTGTTATGTGTGTGTGTTGTTTTGTTGCTTACTCACCTTTTGTGGTTGCAGGGTGAGTCTTGTCCTGGGTCCTGTGTGTGTGTGTGTGTGTGTGTTGTGTGGGGTGTGGTGGTTGTGTGTGTGTGTGTGTGTGTGTGTGAGTGTGTGTATGTGTGGTTGTGTGTGTGTTATGTGTTATTGGTGTGCGTATGTGTGTGTGTGTGTGTGTTTTTGTGTGGTGTGTGTGTGTGGTGTTGGTTTTGTGTGTGTGTTTTGGGTAGTTGTAGTGTTGTATGTGTGTGTGGGGATGTGTGTTTTGTTATGTGTGTGGGTGTGTGTGTGTGTGGTGTGTATTTTGTTGTGGTGTGTGTATTATGTGTGTGTGGTGTTATGTATGTGTGTGTGTATGTTGTGTGTTGTGGTAGTGTGTGTGTGTTATGTGTGTTGTGTGTGTTGGGGTGTTGTGTGTATGTGTGTGTGTGTATTTTGTATGATTGATGTGTGTGGTTGGTTTTATTGTAGTGGTGTGTGTGTGTGTGTGTGGTAGTGTGTGTATTGTGTGTGTGTATGTGTGGTGTGTGTGTGTGTGTGGTGTGATGGTATGTGGGGGTTTTGGGGGTTGTGGTGTGTGTGTTTTTGTGTGTGTATGTGTGTTGTGTGTGTGTAGTTGTTGTGTGTGGTGGTGTATGTGTGTGTGTGTGTGTGTATGTGTGTGTGTGTTGTTATGTGGGGTGTGTGTTGGGTGGTGTGTGGGTTTTTGTTGTGTGTGTGTGTGTGTGTTGGGTGTGGTGTTGGTGTTGGGGTTGTGGTGTGTGTGTTGGGTGCGTGTGTGTGGTGGTGGGTGTGTGTTGGTGTGTGTTGGGGGTGGTGTGTGTGGTGTGAGGGGAAATGAAAATATGAGAATAAAGACAAAATTGTTTAAAAAAATTGTTTTAAAATTTTTTTTACCTAAATTATATCTTTAATAAGATAATTTCATATTTTTCCTTCTTTACCTGCCCACAAGTGTCTCAAACTAGAACTTTACCTGACCCACAAGTGTCTCAAACTAGTAACTTTAAACATGACCCACCAAGTGTCTCAAACTATTAATTTTACCTGACCCACAAGTGTCTCAAACTAGTAACTTTACCTGACCCACAAGTGTCTCAAACTCTAACTTTACCTGACCCACCAAGTGTCTCAAACTAGTAACTTTACCTGACCCACAAGTGTCTAAAACTAGTAACTTTACCTGACCTACAAGTGTCTCAAACTAGTAACTTTACCTGACCCACAAGTGTCTAAAACTAGTAACTTTACCTGACCTACAAGTGTCTCAAACTAGTAACTTTACCTGACCCACAAGTGTCTCAAACTAGTAACTTTACCTGACCCACAAGTGTCTCAAACTACAACTTTACCTGACCCACAAGTGTCTCAAACTAGTAATTTTACCTGACCACAATTGTCAAAAAACAGTAACTTTACCTGACCCACAAGTGTCTAAAACTAGCAACTTTACCTGACCCACAAGTGTCTCAAACTAGTAACTTTACCTGACCCACAAGTGTCTAAAACTAGTAACTTTACCTGACCCACAAGTGTCTAAAACTAGTAACTTTACCTGACCCACAAGTGTCTAAAACTAGTAACTTTACCTGACCCACAAGGGGTCTCAAACTAGTAATTTTAAACCTGACCCACAAGTGTCTAAAACTAGTAACTTTACCTGACCCACAAGTGTCTCAAACTAGTAACTTTTCACACCTTTCATAATGGATGTCTTAAAATACCGAAAACCAACATTCTTCATCATATTATTGAAATATATAAAGTTTCTGATTTACCCAACATTTAGGTAGACTGATTGTTTTTCTACTTCCAAGTTTTCCATTTTATTTTTAAAAGACAAACATAGTTTTAACAACCGTGAGTTAGAGTGCATATATGGACGGGTACAAATTTGTGTACATACGTGTGTGTGTGTGTGTGTGTGTGTGTGTATTTGTGATTACATACATATTAGCGTAAGAGGCAGTGAGTGTGTTTTAAATACGTGTGTGTGTGTGTGTGTTTTGTGTGGTTTTCTGTGTGTGTTTTAGTTACCATTTTGTCCTAGGCACATGTCGATTAGACACTGGGCCTGTTGTATATGAGTATGTGTGTGTGTGTGTGTGTGTGGTGGGGGTTGTGTGTGTGTGTGTGTGTGTGTGTGTGTGTGTGTGTGTGTTAGTTACCATTTTGTCCTAGGCACATGTCGATTAGACACTAGGCCTGTTGTATATGAGTACGTGTGTGTGTGTGTGTGTGTGTGTGTGCTCATGTGCGCAGTTTTATGAGCGTATGAATGACGGTGAACCAACAAGCTTCGTTTACGGAAATGCGCAAATGAGTGTAAAAACAAGTGTATGTGTAAGTTAAGTAAGTTTACTTAGGTAAAAGAAACATGTAAAAACATTTTACACAATCTATCATACATATTAACGAATATGTAAATTACCCAGGATAACCCAAAAAGTCAGATAAAGTGACTTATTAACATTGTGAGCGGCCCTTGTAACTGATCGTTTTCCAAATACATAAGACAAATAACAAAATAAAAACACGAAGTTTAATACTTATTACAGTTATTAAAAAACAAAACATTCACAAATGCACTTAAGCTGCTTATTAAGCACAAAAAGAAACTTATATTTAATGTTGATAAATTGTGTAATATAAATAGAACTCCCAAATTTTCACTAATTTGGCAGGCCTTGGTGGACGAACTGGAGGGTAGTTTTGGCTGCGTCTGGCTGACCTACGTTCTAGACTGTTTTGGGTATGTAACTACAGGACGCAGTTTCCTGTGTGTCCCTTCCTGTAATTCCACCCACCTGGACAGTCTCTACCGTAGACCAGCTAAACAAGGCCTCGTTCTCATCTGGCTAGATCACGGAGGCTGGCTGAGCTGACTTCGGGATAAATAACCTGGGGAAGGCTGAGACTGGAAGATATCCTAAGGGAAGTGAGGAAGGGGAGACATCCGGGGGCCCACGGATGGATTCCTGGACACATGGACCTGGGAAAGGCGAGGATACCTTGGGGAAGTGGGGAAGGGAGAATATCTGAAGGCGGACAGATGGACTCCTGGACACGCGGACCTGGGAGAGACGGAAAGGATACTCACTGGTTGTTGAGGCAGACCTTGGGGAAGTAGGGAAGGGAGAATATCTGAAGGCGGACAGATAGACTCCTGGACACGCGGACCTGGGAGAGACGGAAAGGATACTCACTGGTTGTTGAGGCAGACCTTGGGTGTGCAAGGTTGGGGTGTGGGGGAAGTGGGGAAGGGGGAGCACCTGGCGTCACACAGGAGGACTCCTGGAACCACGGACCCGGGGGGGGGAGTGCAAGGTTGGGGTGTGGGGAAGTGGGGAAGGGGAGCACCTGGCCTTCGCACAGGTGAACTCCTGGAACCACGGACCCGGGGGGGGTGTGCAAGGTTGGGGTGTGGGGGTAGTGGGGAAGGGGGAGCACCTGGCCTTCGCACAGGTGAACTCCTGGAACCACGGACCCGGGGGGGTGCAAGGTTGGGGTGTGGGGTAGTGGGGAAGGGGGAGCACCTGGCCTTCGCACAGGTGGACTCCTGGAACCACGGACCCGGGGGGGGCAGTGCAAGGTTGGGGTGTGCGGGAAATGGGGAAGGGGGAGCACCTGGACTTCGCACAGGTGAACTCCCCGGAACCACGGAACCCGGGGGGGTGCAAGGTGGGGTGTGGGGGTAGTGGGGAAGGGGAGCACCTGGCCTTCGCCACAGGTGAACTCCTGGAACCACGGACCCAGGGGGGGGTGCAAGGTTGGGGTGTGCGGGAAATGGGAAGGGGGCAACCTGGGCCTTTGCACAGGGGGACTCCTGGAACCACGGACCCGGGGGGAGTGCAAGGTTGGGGTGTGGGGGAAGTGGGGAAGGGGAGCACCTGGCCTTCGCACAGGTGAACT
>NC_069409.1:73456213-73475851 GCF_026875155.1 Cherax quadricarinatus
TGGGGGTTTTGGGGGGGGAGACCCAATTTCCTGACGCAAAATCTTTTTTGGGGGCAACACTCGTCACTGACGCCATCTGTAGGGGGAAACCACCTTGTCCTAGGGCCTCTGTTATGGGAAGACCACACTTGTCCCTGACGGCAGTCTGTTAGTGGGGAAAACCACACTAGTTACTGCGCCCGTCTGTTGTGGGAAACCCCCCCTTGTCCTGACGCCATCTGTTATGGGAAAAACCACCTCTCATGACGGGTGTGTTAGTTTGAAGCCCCCACTCGTCATGGGGCCAGTCTGTTAGTGGGAAAGACCACACCGCCCGACCCGTCTGTTAATGGGAAGACCCACTCGTCACTGACCGCAGTCTTTAGTGGAAAGACCACCCCCTCGTCCCTGACGCCACCGTTTTTGGAAGACATCACTCGTCATGACGCCAGTCTGTTAATGGGAAGCCCCCTCGTCATGACCCATTTTTTAGTGGGAAAAAACCCCTTTTCCCCTGGCCCGTTGTTAGTGGGGAAAAACCCCATTGTCCTGACGCCATCTGTTAGTGGGAAGACCCAAAATTGTCAAATGAAGCCAGTCTGTTAGTGGGAAGACCCACTTACTGACGGGGAGTTGTTTGGGAGACCACATTGTCAATACCCAGTCTTTTAAGGGGAAAACCCCATGTCATTGACGCCAGTCTGTTAGGGGGGAAACCACCGTCACTACCCATCTGTTAGGGAAGCCAAACTTGCAGACGGCCGTCTGTTAGTGTAAGACCAAAATTGTCACTGGCCCGTATGTTAGGGGAAAACCACACTTGTCCCGGGGGCCCTTTTGGTTATGGGAAAACCCACTTGTACTAAACCCTCTGTTAGGGGAAAACCACATGTCACGAGCCAATCTTTATGGGAAGCCAACTTGTCACTGCCAGTTGTTAGTTTTAAGCCACTGTCACTGACGATCTTTTATGGGAAACCAATGTCACTGGGGCCCCTCTTTGTGGAAGACCACACTTTCAGACGGGGCTCTTTATGGGAAGCCAACTTGACTGCGCCGTTTTGTTAGTGGGAAGGGCCCACTTTACGACGATCTGTTTGTGGGGAAAACCACACTGTCACTGACGCCAGTCTGTTAATGGGAAGCCCCCACTGTTACTGACGCCGTTGTTTTGGGAAGACCCACTGTCCCTAAAGCCGTCGTTTGGGAACCCATTGTCACTGACCCATCTGTTTGGGGAAAACCCATTGTCCTCCCAGTCTGTTTGTGGGAAACCACACTTTTCACGAGCCCGTTGTTAGTGGGGAAACCACACTGTCACTACCCATTGTTATTGGGGAAACCACATGTCCTACGCCCTCGTTAGTGGGAAACCACACTTGTCACTGACCCGTCTGTTTGGGGGGGACCCATTGTCCCGACGCGTTGTTTGGGAAACCACACTTCACGCGCCAGTCGTTATTGGGAAACCCCACCGCACTGACGCCAGTTTTTTATGAAACCACACTCGTCCACGCCAGTCTGAGTTGGGGGGACCACACTCGTCACTGACGCCCTCCTTTAGGGGGAAGCCCACTGAAATGAGCCTTTTTTTTGGGAAACCCACTGGCCTTTCGCATCTTTTGGGAAACCCCATGTTATGACGCCCTCTTTATGGGGAAAACCCCATCGTCCTGACCCGTTTGTTAAAGGGGGGACCACACTCGTATGCGCAGTTGTTGTTTTAAGACCCCATCGTACTGCCCAGTCTCTATGGGGAAAACCCACACTCGTACCGAACCCGTTTTTAAAGGGGAAAACACACTCTCACTACGGGAGTCCCTTTGGGAAGACCAATTGTCCCGCGCCCTTTATTTTTAAACCACACTCTCAGACCCAGTTGTTTTGGAAACCCCCTCGTCACGACGGCCCTTGTTATGGGAACCCCACTCGCAATAACCCGTCTTTATGGGAAACCACATCTCACGACCCAGTTTGTTATTGGGGAAAACCCCCTCTCACGACGCCCTCTGTTTTAAAAACCCCCACTGTCACTGACGCCCGCTGGTTTAAACCAACTCTCACTGCGCCCGTCTGTTGTGGGAAACCACCTTGTATGGGCCCGTCTGTTAGTGGGACACCACACCCCTCAATGACGCCCGCCTGTTGTTGGGAAGACCTATCTCATGCCCGTTGTTATTGGGAAGACCCCACTCTCACTGACGCCGTTGTTAGTGGGAAAAAACCACATCTCACACGGAGCCCGCTTTGGGGAAAGACCAACCTATGCGCCAGTCTGTTAGTGGGAAACCACATTGCATGACGCCAGTCGTTTTTGGGGGACCACATTGTCCTGAGGCAGCTGTTGTGGGAAAACCAATCTCACTGACGCCCGTCTGTTATGGGAAGACCCACTTTTCAACTGACGCCAGTTGTTAGGGGGAAAACCACACTCCACTGACGCCGCTGTTTGGGGGCCCCAAATCGTCATGACGCCCCGTCGTTATGGAAGACCCCACTGTCACTGACGCCGTCTGTTAGTTGGAAACCCACTTGTCCTGAGCCCTTGTTAGTGGGAAGACACATCGTACTGACCCAGTGGGTTTTGGGGAAGACCACACTTGTCACTGCGCCAGTCTTTTGTGGGGAAAACCCCACTCGTCACTGACGCCGTCTTTTAGTAGGAGACCCCACTCGCACGAGCCCCTGTTAGTGGGGAAGACCACATCGTCACTGACGCCCTCTGTTAGTGGAAACCCCCAAATTTTCCTCCCGCTGTTAATGGGGAAACCCCATTGTCACGCCTTTGCTGTTTGTGGAAAAACCACACTGGCAGACCATCTCTTAGTGGAAACCACACTCGTAAAGACCCATCGTTTGTGGAAAACCCACTCGTCACCTCCCGTCTGTTAAGGGGAAGACCACACTCGTCATGGGCGGCGTTTTTGTGGGGGAAACCACGTCACGACGGGCAGTCTGTTTTGGGGGAAAACACTTTTCCTGACGAGTTGTTATTTGGGGGACACACTCGTCATGACCAGTCTTAGTGGGAAACCACACTCGTACTGAAAACCCCGTCTGTTTGTGGAAAAACCACACTCGTCACTACCAGTCTGTTTTGGGAAAAACCCCACTCTCAAGACGCCCGTCTGTTTGGGAAGACACCTCGTCTTTACGGAGTCTGTTTTTGGGAAGACCACACTGTATGACGGCAGTTGTATGGGAAAACCCCACTCGTACGACGCGTCTGTTTTGTGGGAAGACCCCACTCTCATTTTCCCTCTGTTAGGGGAAGACCCACATAATGCCTTCTTTATGGGAAACCACACTTTTCATGACCCATCGTTTTGTGGGAAACCCAAAATCTCACTGGCCAGTTGTTATGGGGAAACCACACTGTCACTGACGCCCGTCGTTTGGGGACCCACTGCACTGAGCCATCCCTTTTGTGGGAGACCACCCACCGAAGCCCGTCTGTTTGGGAAGACCACATCGTACTTAGCCCCTCTTTAGTGGGAAACCCATTCACTGAAACCCGTCTGTTGTGGAACCACACTCGTCATGACGCAGTCTGTTAGTGGAAGACCACACTGTCACACGCCCGTTGTTATGGGAACCCAAACCTCACTGTCGCCCGTCTTTAGGGGAAAAACCACACTGTTACTGACCCAGTCTGTTAGTGGAAAACCCCACTTGTCCCGACGCCAGTTGTTTTGGGAAACCAACTTGTCCCGGCGGGGTTGTTATGAAACCCATTTTGCACTGAACCCCTCTGTTGTGGGAAAAACCACATTGTCACCGGCACCAGTTGTTATGGGAAGCCACATTTGTCCTGACCCAGTCTGTTAGTGGGGGGAGACACACTTTTTTTCCGGGCACCAAGTTATTTTGAAGGGGAAATTTTTATCTTCCAACTTTTCGCCAGCTGTAAAAAAAAAGGGAAGGAAAGAGAGAGGAAAAGGGGGAAAGAAAAGAAGAGAGGGGAAAAGGGGAAGAAAGGGAGAAGGAGGGGAAGGGAAATTGAAAAGAGGAAAATCTTTTAAAAAAAAATTGTAAAATGCGCTTTAAAAAAATTTTTTTTTTTGGAAACCAAAAAAAATTTATTTTCCCATTTTAGGGGCCCCGTCCAAAATTTACCCGTCTGTTAGTGGAAACACACTTGTAAACGAAAAAGTGTATGAAAAAGGGAGAAAAACAAAATTGGGGAGGACGAAATTGTTGGGGAAAAACCCCAACTGTCACCCCGGAGCAGTAGGGGAATGGGAAGGTCCACACTGGTTCACCGCCTGGTTGGGGAAGGGGGACTAAAGGTCCTTTAAATACGCCCCCCTCTAGTGGGAATCAAACGCCTGGGGCCATTTGTTAGTTTTTGGGGGGCCCAAACCACTTGTCCCTGAAACAAACCGCGTATTGGAAAAAAACCCCCAAACCCTCCTCCCACTTTTTGACCCAAAAAAATTTTTTAAAAAACCCACCTTATAACCCACGGTCAAAAAGGGGTCAGCTATGGTCGCTTGGATTATAATATCTCACAGATATTTACTTTAAGTTTACACACAAAACATTGGTAGCAAATGGTAGCATAACACGAGCATAACCGACCAGTCAAAAGACACGTGGGACTGGTGACTACTATCAAAATACCATAAGAACCAGCACCGTTTACACACCATGTCATATAGGGGCAGGGGAGGATGTAACGAACGAAAGGATAATTGGGGAATAAGGGAGTAAAGAGAGGGAGTACGCAAGAGAGGTGACTCGAGTGACAGGAGCGGAGGTAATGTGAGGTCACTGGTGACTACAATATGACCTCTCATTAACTCTACACTACTCACTACCGTATACCTCGCCCACTCTTCACTCACTCCACCTTATATAAATAAAATAAAGTATAAGAATAAGAAATAAATAAAGGGGACAGTGAATATTACTATTCTACTCAAACACATTTTATTATTAAGTCCTTGTACAATAATATATTCAGGAACACTATTGGGTTTAGATAAATGGGGATGGTACATCAGCAGTGAGACAAGGATTACAGTTTAATTGAAGAAACAGAATATTTAGTTACAATAAGTTCAGAGGGAAAGTTCACCTCAGGAACTCAGACTCTAGCCACAGATCCCAAGACCTCCACAGCATGAGCACTGTTCCAAGCCAGTAGTCTGCCCAGTCTCTCCAACAGAGTCTCCTCCTGAGACTCTCCAGCAGCACTCTCCCAGAGCTCTGAACACAGGTAGCAGCTCTGCCCCAGTCTAGCCAAGAGATATGCACACAGGCCAGAGCTCCGCCAGAATCTTCTCTCTCTTGCTATTTTCTAGAGCTTATATGATCCTTAAAGCATCCCCCTAAACTCCAGGTTTTGGGTTTCACCCTCCCATGAGGCATACACCAGGTGTGTTGAGATCTGGCGCCCACGTGGGTCCGTGGTGTGCAGACGTGGGTAACAAGGCTCTGAGAACCTTAGCGTTGTAAGGCGTGCAATAACAGCTAGCAGTAATCAGTGGTAGTGGAACGTCAGTGAACAATACTACGAGTGATAATTAAAGTTATTAGTTAAAGAAAGTGAGAGGAAAGCTGAAATCATAATATTTCAAAGCACAAACCGTTGGGGGTCTTAGGCGCTGTTGCCACATTGGCAGCGGTAGGCCTGAAGAAGTGACGTCACGACAAGTTGTGTGCCATTATACATATAAAGTGAAGTGTATATAATGTGAAGTGTATACTATCATCAGTGAAGAGTGAAAACGCGTGAGGAAGCGGGATGTATGAGAATATATGGTTATAAACATCACGGGTGAAGGATCTCCAAAATAGGGATTTAAGGCCTACATACGACGACTTCGTCATCAGCAGCTGGCAACTGTCACCGCACCATTGCAGCGCAAGTTTATTCGCCTACTTGTGGTTTGCATGTTGACGGCCCTGGCTGGCCTTGCATACTGTTTGATACTGGTCACTCACTCCTGCAAGCTATTACCAGAATTAGAACAGAAATAGCATAGACATAGAGAATATAGTGTTGACGAGAGTGAGAAGGTAGGTGGGACAAGCTTTTAAGGGCAACATTGTAAGACGGTGCTAGGGTCAAGTCCCAGGAGGGTTGTGTCAGGTCACAAGAAGTTGCAGCCAGTCATTACACCGCACAAGACACTCACACACACACACACACACACTCACACACACACACAAGCACACACGCACACAGGCAGTATTACTACCGGTAGTTATTAGCAGTAAGAATACTTAGGAAGCTAGGAAGTCCTCTCTCAATGTGAACAAGGAAAATGATAATAACCAGCAACAATTAATATGTAAATCCAGAAAGGGCAATAAGTGGAGAGAGTAGCATAATTGGGAAAGATAAATGAGACTAAATTTGTGCCTACACGACGGATCTTTCAACCACACCACCTACCCCCCCTAACCCTCCCTCCCTCACACACAAGCACACACACACAAGGGTAGACACTCACACACACACACACACACACACACACACACACACACACACACACACACACACACACACACACACACACACACACATACACACACACATACACACACACAACACACACACACATACATAAACACATACACACACACACACACACACACACCACACACACACACACACACACACACACACACACACACCACACACTCACCACACACACACCACACACCACACACCACACACACACCACCACACAACACCACACACACACACACCACACACACACACACCACACACACACACCCCACACATACACACCCATGCACACACACACCACACACACACCACACACCACACCACCACACACACACACCACACACACACACCACACACACACACCACACACACACACCACACACACACACACACCACACACACACACACATGCACATAACACACACACACACACACACACCCACACACACCCTCCACCACTTGACACAAACACTTGACACAAACACGTACCCCCCTCCCCTAACCACCTCTCTCCCTTCCCTAACCACCTCACCTTAGCCACCTATCCCTCCCCCAAACCACCTAACCCCTCCCCAAACCGTCTAACCCCCCAACTACCTCCCTCCCTCCAATAACCATCCTCCCCTCCCCATAACCATCCATCCCCTCTCTCCCTCAAACCATCTAACCCCCTCCCCCAACTATCTCTACCCCTCCAATAACCATCCTCCCCCTCCCCCACAACCATCCATCCCCTCTCCTCCTAACCATCTATTCCCCTCCCCCTAACCACCCGTCCTCCCTTCCGTGGAGCAACGGGGGAACCTAGAACCAGGATGAGGACAAGGGGCTCCAAGGACGAATCTGGGAGGGAGGAATGGGACGTAGAGCTCAAAAAAAGGGAGGAAGACTGGGGAAGGAGACTAGATGAGCTGGAAAGGAAGATGGAAGAGAGGTTAGCAGCAGAATGCAGAAGGTGGAAGCAACAGGCCACAGCAGCAGAAATCAAGATAAAGAGATTTGAAGAGGAGCTGAGACATCTGAAACAGCACAGAGACAAAGATATTACAGAAGAAGTATCGGCAATGGCTACATCAAACACAGACAACAGGTCTGAAGGAAGCAGGGAAAAATTAAACTGTATGCAGAGGTCCTGTCAAACCCACATGGGGCCAAAACAAAGACAGGAGCACACTAGGACAGAACGAAAAGGTTGGAAGACATTAAAGGAACTAGGACATGTGCAAGGACCTTCCAGATCCCTGTGGGGGCCGCAACAGGTGAGCAGGAAGGACAAACCAAGAAGCATAGGGGCCATAACTGGGGAAGGGACTGAAGGAAGGAACACTCCACGGGAAGGAACAAAAAACAATCAGAGGATGCATGGGAGTCACAGTGGGAGGTGGAAAGGGAGAGTTTCCGTGTTTGTCTAGGGGCTGGGACGAAGCTAAAGGGGAAATTATGATGAAAGAAAGCAGGAGGAGAAAAAAGCGTTTTGAAGATATCATGAAGGTGATGGGCAAGGGGGACATGACCCAGGTGGCAAATTTTCGGAGAATCGGGTGCTTCACAAAAGAAAAGGAATCGGCCTCTCAAAGTAATTTTCAAGGCAGAATCAACCCGAACCATGATCCTGCAGGAGAAAGCACGGCTGAGAGGCAAGCAGGAGTTTCCCGGAGAGTGTACCTCGATCGAGACAGAACACAGGACGAAGGAAGACAATGAAAGAGAGTTCAAAAACGAAAGGAGAAATGGGAGGAAATGATAAAGGAGAGCAGAATAACCCAGGATCAAATGGAAGGACAAGTGCACCCCCCAGAAACACCTGCAGAAGGACTCCAGCCACGACACCCCCAAGGCAACTGAACAGTCCAAACCAACCATCACACACCAATCCCTCTGTTTCCACCCCCCGCACCACAGTTACAGTATTAGAACAGAAGTTGAAGGTTTGGTACACAAATGCAGATGGATTAACGAATAAACATTTAGGAATGGCAAGAAAGAATCAATGAGAAGTCCCCAGACATCATAGCAGTTACAGAAACAAAACTCACGGAGACAATAACAGAATACCAGATCATGACGAAAGATAGAAGGGGCAGGGGGGAGGTGGGGTTGCTCTGCTCGTAAAAAACAGATGGAAAATTTGAGAAAATGGAAGGGGATAGATGAGACGGGAGAAAGAGACTACATAGCAGGTACACTTCAGTCTGGGGAACACAAAGTGGTCATTGCAATGATGTATAAACCCCCACAGAACTGCAGGAGGCCAAGAGAGGAATAAAGAAGAGAGCAGCAAAAGCAATGGTGGACACACTTGCTGAGGTGGCAAGAAGAGCTCACTCCAGCAGAGCAAAGTTGCTGGTTATGGGGGATTTCAACCACAGGGAGATTGACTGGGAAAACCTGGAGCCCCCATGGGGGTCCCGAAACATGGAGAGCCAGGATGTTGGACGTGGTTTCTGGAAAACCTCATGCACCAACATGTTAAGGACACTACCAGAGTAGAGGGGAGGATGAACCCGCAAGATTGGACCTTGTGTTCACCCGGGCAGCTCAGACATTGAGGACATCAAATATGAGAGTCCCCTAGGAGCTAGCGACCCCGTGGTTCTGTGCTTTGAATACATAGTAGAGCTGCAAGTGGAGAGAATAACAGGAGTTGAATGGGAAAAGCCTGACTACAAAAGAGGGGACTACATAGGGTTGAAGAACTTCCTGCGGGAGGTCAAGTGGGACAGAGAACTGGCACGAAAGCCAGTAAATGAAATGATGGAATATGTAACAACAAAATGCAAGCAGGCAGTGGAAAGGTTTATTCCCAAGGGCAACAGTAACAACGGGAACACCGGAACGAGCCCCTGGTTTACCCGACGGTGTAAGGAGGCAAAAACAAAGTGAAATAGAGAATGGAAAAAGTACAGAAGGCAGAGAACACACGAAAATAGGGAGATCAGTCGCAGAGCCAGGAATGAGTACGCACAGGTATGGAGGGAGGCCCAGCGACAGTATGAAAATGACATAGCATCGAGAATCAAGACTGACCCGAAACTGTTGTATAGCCACATCAGGAGGAAGACAACAGTCAAAGACCAGGTGATCAGATTAAGGACAGAAGGTGGAGAACTCACAAGAAATGATCAGGAGGTATGTGAGGAGCTTGAACAGGAGATTTAAGGAAGTTTTTACAGTAGAGACAGGAAGGGCTGTGGGAAGACAGCACAGAAGGGAACATCAAGATGGGAATATACCAACAAGTGGTGGATGACATACGAACAACTGAGGAGGAGGTGAAGAAGCTCTTAAGTGACCTTGACACCTCAAAGGCGATGGGACCGGACAACATCTCCCCGTGGGTCCTTAGAGAAGGAGCAGAGATGCTGTGCATGCCTCTAACCACAATCTTCAACACATCCCTTGAAACTGGGCAACTACCTGAGAAATGGAAGACAGCTAATGTAGTCCCCATATTTAAGAAAGGAAACAGAAACGAGGCACTAAACTACAGACCTGTCTCTCTGACATGTATTGTGTGCAAAGTCATGGAGAAGATTATCAGGAGGAGAGTGGTCGAATACCTGGAAAGGAACAGGATTATAAATGAAAACCAGCATGGGTTCATGGAAGGCAAATCTTGTATCACAAACCTCCTGGAGTTTTATGACAAGGTAACAGAAGTAAGACACGAGAGAGAGGGGGGGTAGATTGCGTTTTCCTAGACTGCAGGAAGGCCTTTGACACAGTTCCCCACAAGAGATTAGTGCAGAAGCTGGAGGATCAGGCGCATGTAAAAGGGAGGGCACTGCAATGGATAAGGGAATACCTGACAGGGAGGCAGCAACGAGTCATGGTACGTGAAGAGGTATCACAGTGGGCGCCTGTTACGAGCGGGGTCCCACAGGGGTCAGTTCTAGGACCAGTGCTATTTTTGATATATGTGAACGACATGATGGAAGGAATAGACTCTGAAGTGTCCCTGTTCGCAGATGACGTGAAGTTGATGAGAAGAATTAAATCGGACGAGGATGAGGCAGGACTGCAAAGAGACCTGGAGAGGCTGGACATGTGGTCCAGTAACTGGCTTCTCGAATTCAATCCTGCCAAATGCAAAGTCATGAAGATCGGGGAGGGGCAAAGAAGACCGCAGACAGAGTATAGGCTAGGAGGACAAAGACTACAGACCTCACTCAGGGAGAAAGACCTTGGGGTGACCATAACACCGAGCACATCACCGGAGGCACACATCAACCAAATAACCGCTGCAGCATACGGGCGCCTGGCAAACCTGAGAATAGCGTTCCGATACCTTAATAAGGAATCGTTCAAGACACTGTGCACTGTGTATGTTAGGTCCCACACTGGAGTATGCAGCACCAGTCTGGAACCCACACCTGGTCAAGCACGTCAGGAAGTTAGAGAAAGTACAAAGGTTTGCAACAAGGCTAGTCCCAGAGCTCAAGGGAATGTCGTACGAGGAAAGGTTAAGGGAAATCGGACTGACGACACTGGAGGACAGAAGGGTCGGGGGAGACATGATAACGACATACAAGATACTGCGGGGAATAGACAGGGTGGACAGAGATAGGATGTTCCAGAGAGGGGACACAGGGACAAGGGGTCACAACTGGAAGCTGAAGACTCAGACGAGTTAGGAAGTATTTCTTCAGTCATAGAGTTGTCAGCAAGTGGAACAGCCTAGAAAGTGAAGTAGTGAGGCAGGAACCATACATAGTTTTAAGAAGAGGTATGACAAAGCTCAGGAAGCAGAGAGAGAGAGGACCCAGTAGCGATCAGTGAAGAGGCGGGGCCAGGAGCTGAGTCTCGACCCCTGCAACCACAATTAGGTGAGTACACACACACACACACACACACACACACATACACACACACACACACACACACACACACACACACACACACACACACACACACACACACACACACACACACACACACACACACACACACACACACACACACACACACAGTGTAGTGGGTCACAAGCGCCAGGCTCCGAGAATCTTAGTGCTTTTAGGGCGTGTTTTAGCAGCTAGAAGCAACCAGTGTTAGTGACAACGTCAGTGAACAACCCTACAAGTGATAACCAGTGTATTAGCAAACATAAATAAAGTGAAGGCGAGAGAAAGCCTGAAATTATACAACAAAATTTCAAAGCGCCAGTCGTTGAGGCCTAGTTGGCACCTGTTGCCACATTGTTACACATATACAAAGTACAAATCGAGTGACTAAAGAGAAAAGACCAAATAGAATTAAGAGAGGCATAAAGTGATAACCAGTGTATTAGCAAACATAAATAAAGTGAAGGCGAGAGAAAGCCTGAAATTATACAACAAAATTTCAAAGCGCCAGTCGTTGAGGCCTAGTTGGCACCTGTTGCCACATTGTTACACAGATACAAAGTACAAATCGAGTGACTAAAGAGAAAAGACCAAATAGAATTAAGAGAGGCATAAAGTGATAACCAGTGTATTAGCAAACATAAATAAAGTGAAGGCGAGAGAAAGCCTGAAATTATATAACAAAATTTCAAAGCGCCAGTCGTTGAGGCCTAGTTGGCACCTGTTGCCACATTGTTACACAGATACAAAGTACAAATCGAGTGACTAAAGAGAAAAGACCAAATAGAATTAAGAGAGGGTGGCTAACGACAAAATGTGATGTAGCACAAAGAGTGAACAAGCTAGCCAGAAAGGGGATATATATATATATACATACATATACATAAATATATATAAGCAGAGGTGGTGGCAGCAGTAGGCCTGAGGGAGTAGCGCCGCCATAACAGGCTGGGTGTCATCACAAATAAGTAGTGTACTTACCCAAAGTGAAGTGTAAATTATAAAAGTAGCAGTATACAAGTGATAAGTGTGGTAAATGAGGACTCAAAAGGGCAACGAGATAAGAATAGCGAAGAAGTCAGTGGCGGAAGGGCGAGGTGCACGAGTCATCGTACAGCAAGCATCGTACAGCGAGCATCGTACATCAGGCATCTGGATGGACGTCCCCTCCGACCAGTAACGTACAAATCACCTGTTTGTTGTTGGCGGGAAGTCTGAGTGATAGAGCCGGCCCAGCGGTCACTGGTAACTCGATATCTAAACCCTGCTCCAGAGCGATTATCATACACACAACACCTAGCAGTAGTAGGAAGATAAACTTTGTAGGAGTAAGGATTAAGCAGGAGGATTAAGTCGTGGCTAATGGGACTACAGCTCTGACAACAGTTTCGAGAGATAATGGTCTAGGACACAAAGACAGTACAATCTGAGAAGCAAGTACTGGGTACACATGTAGTAAAAGGTACATAACTAGGTGAAAGAATGACTTGTTAACACACGCTAGTAGTATAATTATTAGAACTACTTTCAGTGTTAATGGTATCTCATTAGTATTACGGATACACAGAAGTGAATTGTATTTCTGGGACATATAAACAACTGACGTGCTCACACACACACACACGCGTGCACACACATACACACTCGGGGCCAGGAGCTGGGTCTCGACCCCTGAAACCACAACTAGGTGAGTACACACAGCTGATCCTTGGAATTTGACCGCCTCCCCCACAGACCTCTTACCTTTCCCCTCCCTCGCGTTTCTCCCTCTCAATACCCTCTTTCCCTCCTTTCTCCCTCTATCTCTCTTTCTCTCCCTCTCCCTCTCTTTCTCCCTCTCTCTACCCTTTCTCTCCCCCTCACATTTCTCTCTCTCCCCCTTGGTCTTATCCCTCACCCCCATACTCTTCTCTCTCTCCCTCTTTCTACCCTTTCTTTTCTCCTCTCTCTCCCTCTTTTTACCCTTTCTCTCTCCTCTCTCTCCCTCTTTTACCCTTTCTCTCTCTCCCCCACACCCTCTCCCTCCTCTACACATGTAGTAAAAGGTAGTACATAACTGGGTGAAAGAATGACTTGTTAACACACGCTAGTATTATAATTATTAAAAACTACTCTCAGGGTTAGTGGTATCTCATTAGTATTACGGATACACAGAAGTGAATTGTATTTCTGGGACATATAAACAACTGACGTGCTCACACACACACACACACGCACACACACATACACACTCGGGGCCAGGAGCTGGGTCTCGCCCCCGAAACCACAACTAGGTGAGTACACAGCTGACCCTTGGAATTTGACTGCCTCCCCACAGACCTCTTACCTTTTCCCCTCCCTTGCGTTTCTCTCTATCATAGCCTTCTTCCCTCCTTTCTCCCTCTCTCTCTCTTTCTCTCCCTCTCCCTCTCCCTCTCTTTCTCCCTCTCTCTACCCTTTCTCTCCCCCCCTCACATTTCTCCCCCTCCCCCTTGGTCTTATCCTCACCCACCCCCATACTCTCTCCTCTCTCCCCCTCTTTCTACCCTTTCTCTCTCCTCTCTCTCCCTCTTTCTACCCTCTCTCTCTCTCCCCACACCCTCTCCCTCCTCTAGCCTTCTGGCTGTGGTTATAAAAAGTAAAAAAAAAAAAAAAAAAAAAAAAAAAAAAAAAAAAAAAAAAAAAAAAAAAAAAAAAAAAAAAAAAAAAAAGTGGCCTTAGAGGACGGAAACCCAGAGATCTGGTGGACGAACCAGGGAGGAAAGACTGGGAGCTAGAGCTCCAAAAAAGGGAGGAAGAGTGGGGAAGGAAGATAGTAGAGCTTGGTAAGAAAATGGAGGAGCGGATAGCTGAAGAGTGCAGGAAGTGGGAAGTACAGGTCTTAGCAGCAGAAGCTAGGATACAGTGCTTAGAAGAGAAACTGCAAAGCCTGAAACAGATTAGAGAGACAAAGGACAATTCAGGTGTGACATCAGGAAATTCAAAGTCAGGCGCAGACAAGGGGATGGTAAGCAACAACGGAGACATGCCGAACATGAAGGCCCTATCAGACCCACGTGGGGCCAGGGAAAAGACGACGAGCACACTAAGATCAAACGACAGGTCCGAAGACAATGAAGGTATGCTATATGCAGAGATTCTAACAGCCAACTGCAGTAGCAAGGGACAGCTGGTCAGGAAAGACAGTCCACTGAGAATAGAAGTTTCAGATATGACAGGGACTGAAGGCAAGAACATTTTCAATGGAAGGAAATAAAATGCCTCAGAGGACGCAGATGGAGACTCAGTGGGAGGAGGAAAGGGCGAGGTCAGTTTTTGTGTACGGGCTCCAAGAAGCCAAGGGGGCCAACTTTGAAGAAATAAAAAGGAGGAGAAAAAATGATTGAAGGCATTATGAAAAAAAATAGGGGAGGGCAATATGACCCAGGTGACAAATTTTCAGAGAATTGGGTGGTTTGCGAGTGGAAGGATACGGCCTGTCAGAGTAACTTTCAAGGAAGAATCAGTTCGAACCAGGATTCTGCAAGAGAAAGCAAGACTGAGGGACAAAGAGGGGTACCAGAGAGTATACCTCGACCGCGACAGAACACAAGAAGAAAGGACTACACTGAAAGAGAGGGTACAGAGACGCAAAGGAGGAACGAGAAGCAATGAAAATGAGCAGGACCCAGACACAGGAGGAAGGGCAAACACACCCCCCAGAATCTCCCACCAAAAGACTCCACCCGCGACATTCCCAACGCAACTGAGCAACCTATACTACAACCCACTCACTGTTCCCTCTGCCACCAATCCCATATCACAAAACCTCACCCAACAGCTGTCCCTTATGGGCATTCTGACCCCACCCCCATCAACACAAACCCACCTACACCACAGCCCCATATAGGCCCCCACCAAGGCTCTCGCTCCCCCAACCCCAATATTCTTGCATGACCACAATGATAGAAAAGAAACTAAAGGTTTGGTACACAAACGCGGATGGAATAATGAATAAACATAGGAGTGGAATGAAAGAATCAGTGAAAAATCCCCAGACATCATAGCAGTCACAGAAACAAAACTCGCTGAGACAATAACAGACACAATCTTCCCAACAGGATATCAGATCCTGAGGAAAGATAGAAGGAGTAGAGGGGGAGGAGGGGTTGCACTGCTCATAAAACACCGATGGGATTTGAGGAAATGGAAGGCATGGACATGATTGGAGAAAGAGACTACATTGTAGGTACAATTCAGTCCGTGAGAACATAAAGTAGTCATTGGAGTGATGTATAACCCACCACAGAACTGCAGGAGGCCAAGAGAGGAGTACGAAGAAAACAACAGGGTGATGGTGGACACACTGGCTGAGGTGGCAAGAAGAGCTCACTCGAGCAGAGCAAAGTTACTGGTAATGGGCGATTTCAACCACAGGGAGATCGACTGGGAAAACCTGGAGCCACATGGGGGTCCCGAAACATGGAGAGCCAAAATGATGGATGTGGTACTTGAAAACCTCATGCATCAACATGTCAGGGACACAACCAGAGAGAGAGGGGAGGATGAGCAGCAAGACTGGATCTTGTGTTCACCCTGAGCAGTTCAGACATTGAGGACATCACTTATGAGAGGCCCTTGGAGCTAGCGATCATGTGGTTCTGAGTTTTGACTATATAGTAGAGTTACAAGTGGAGAAGGCAACAGGAACTGAAGGGGACAGGCCAAACTATTAAAGGGGGGACTACACAGGTATGAGAAACTTCCTGCAGGAGGTTCAGTGGGACAGAGAAATGGTAGGAAAATCAGTAAACGAGATGATGGAATATGTGGCAACAAAGTGCAAGGAGGCAGAGGAAAGTTTTGTTCCCAAGGGAAACGGAAATAGGAAGACCAAAACGAGTCCTTGGTTTACCCGAAGGTGTAGGGAGGCAAAAACTAAGTGCAACAGAGAATGGAAAAGGTACAGGAGGCATAGGACCCAGGAAAACAAGGAGATTAGTAGAAGAGCCAGAAACGAGTATGCACAGATAAGGAGGGAGGCCCAGCGACAGTATGAAAACGACATAGCATCGAAAGTCAAATCTGACCCGAAACTGCTGTATAGCCACATTAGGAGGAAGACAACAGTCAAGGACCAGGTGATAAGGCTGAGGAAAGAAGGTGGAGAACTCACAAGAAACGATCAAGAGGTATGTGAGGAGCTCAACACGGATTTAAGGAAGTATTTACAGTAGAGACAGGAAGGACTCTGGGGGGACAGACCAGATGGGGACACCCGCAAGGAATACACCAACAAGTGTTGGACGACATACATACAGATGAGGAGGAGGTGAAGAAACTGTAAGGGACATCGATACCTCAAAGGCAATGGGACCAGACAACATCTCCCCGTGGGTCCTTAGAGAGGGAGCAGATATGTTGTGCGTGCCACTTACCACAATCTTCAACACATCCCTGGAAACTGGGCAACTACCTGAGGTATGGAAGACGGCAAATGTAGTTCCCATTTTTAAAAAAGGAGACAGAAAAGAGGCACTAAACTATAGACCTGTGTCATTGACGTGTATAGTATGCAAAATTATGGAGAAGATTATCAGGAGGAGAGTGGTGGAGCACGTGGAACGGAACAGGAGTATAAATGCCAACCAGCATGGATTCACGGAAGGCAAATCCTGTGTCACAAACCATCTGGAGTTTTATGATAAAAAACAGAAGTAAGACAAGAGAGAGAGGGGTGGGTTGATTGCATCTTCTTGGACTGCAAGAAGGCCTTTGACACAGTTCCTCACAAGAGATTAGTGCAGAAGCTAGAGCATCAGGCGCATATAACAGGAAGGGCACTGCAATGGATCAGAGAATACCTGACAGGGAGGCAACAACGAGTCATGGTACGTAATGATGTATCACAGTGGGCACCTGTGACGAGCGGGGTCCCACAGGGGTCGGTCCTAGGACCAGTGCTATTTTTGGTATATGTGAACGACATGACGGAAGGGTTTTGACTCAGAAGTGTCCCTGTTTGCAGATGATGTGAAGTTAATGAGGAGAATTAAATCTGATGAGGACCAGGCAGGACTTCAAAGAGACCTGGACAGACTGGACACCTGGTCCAGCAAATGGCTTCTCGAATTTAATCTGCCAAATGCAAAGTCATGAAGATAGGGGAAGGGCACAGAAGACCACAGACAGAGTATAGGCTAGGTGGCCAAAGACTGCAAACCTCACTCAAGGAGAAAGATCTTGGGGTGAGTATAACACCGAGCATGTCTCCGGAAGCACACATCAATCAGATAACTGCTGCAGCATATGGGCGCCTGGCAAACCTGAGAACAGCATTCCGATACCTTAGTAAGGAATCATTCAAGACACTGTACACCGTGTATGTCAGGCCCATACTGGAGTATGCAGCACCTGTTTGGAACCCGCACTTGATAAAGCACGTCAAGAAACTAGAGAAAATACAAAGGTTTGCGACAAGGTTAGTTCCAGAGCTAAGGGGAATGTCCTATGAGGAAAGATTAAGGGAAATCGGCCTGACCACACTGGAGGACAGGAGGGTCAGGGGAGACATGATAACGACATATAAAATACTGCGTGGAATAGACAAGGTGGACAAAGACAGGATGTTCCAGGGAGGGGACACAGAAACAAGAGGCCACAATTGGAAGTTGAAGACACAAATGAGTCAGAGAGATAGTAGGAAGTATTTCTTCAGTCATAGAGTTGTAAGGCAGTGGAATAGCCTAGAAAATGACGTAGTGGAGGCAGGAATCATACACAGTTTTAAGACGAGGTTTGATAAAGCTCATGGAGCGGGGAGAGAGAGGGCCTAGTAGCAACCGGTGAAGAGGCGGGGCCAGGAGCTAGGACTCGACCCCTGCAACCACAAATAGGTGAGTACAAATAGGTGAGTACACACACACACACGTACACACACAAGTACACACGCACACATACACACAGTTCGTTCTGCTGGTCTGACAATTTGTCCTAACGATCCGAAATTGTTATTGACGGGCAATTGTTATTATTTTCTCTCAGAGTTGGCGTTACGTTGATGCTGTTCCACCTACAAACTTTATATCACATTAAGATGACGGTGATTAACTTTAAACTGACGCTACACCGCGTTACAAATGACGTATCACGCTAAACTGAGGCAGTATCACTCTAAATTAGCCACGTTAAGTTGGCCCTGTCTCACGCCAAGCTAACTCTGTGTTGCCTGCCGTAGCATCTATCCCAAAAGTGTCAACACGCTGCTCTCCCGTTACCCACGCAGGCAACGCAGGCAACGGAGCGTTCACTCCCAGTGCCAATCTCAAAACGGATTTCAAAGCAATTTTCATGCGTGGGGGGGAAAATATACAGTTAAATTCGCCTCACATACGGTTTTGCCTACGTTAAGCCATGGAAGATTTTTTTTTTTCCCAACTGATCAAATTTTGTTGTTTATCTTACAAAGCAGCGGTGACCAGACTTTAGCGAGACGGGATCTCCTTTAACAAAGTACCCTTATGTCAGATATATATATAATTTATATATATATATATATTATATATATTATAAAATATATATATATATATATATATATATATATATATATATATATATATATATATATATATATATATATATATATATATATATATATTTATATATATATATTATTATTATAACACTGGCCGATTCCCACCAAGGCAGGGTGGCCCGAAAAAGAAAAACTTTCACCATCATTCACTCCATCACTGTCTTGCCAGAAGGGTGCTTTACACTACAGTTTTTAAACTGCAACATTAACACCCCTCCTTCAGAGTGCAGGCACTGTACTTCCCATCTCCAGGACTCAAGTCCGGCCTGCGGGTTTCCCTGAACCCCTTCATAAATGTTACCTTGCTCACACTCCAACAGCACGTCAAGTATTAAAAACCATTTGTCTCCATTCATTCCTATCAAACACGCTCACGCATGCCTGCTGGAAGTCCAAGCCCTCGCACACAAAAAACCTCCTTTACCCCCTCTCTCCAACCTTTCCTAGGCCGACCCCTACCCGCCTTCCTTCCACTACAGACTGATACACTCTTGAAGTCATTCTGTTTCGCTCCATTCTCTCTACATGTCCGAACCACCTCAACAACCCTTCCTCAGCCCTCTGGACAACAGTTTTGGCAATCCGCACCTCCTCCTAACTTCCAAAAAATACGAATTCTCTGCATTATATTCACACCACACATTGCCCTCAGACATGACATCTCCACTGCCTCCAGCCTTCTCCTCGCTGCAAAAATTCATCACCCATGCTTTACAGCCATATAAGAACGTTGGTAAAACTGTACTCTCATAATTCCCCTCTTTGCCTCCAAGGACAAAGTTCTT
>NC_069409.1:73476351-73506317 GCF_026875155.1 Cherax quadricarinatus
CAGACCAGTTCAAAGCGTCCCCTTGACACACGACCGTGCAAGTGCCCTTTCTTGATCAACAGACCGTAAGCGCCTCTCTTATCACACAGCCCAGTGCAATCCTTCTTATCCAAGACCATTTAAAGCGTCCTCGCTTGATCACACAGACCGTTAAAGGGCCTTCCTTGATACACAGACGGTGCAAGCCCTCTCTTGATCACACAGCCAGTGAAAAGCGTCTTGTTTGATCACACAGACCGTGCAAGCGTTTTCTTATCACACAGACAAGTGCAAGGTCCTCTCTTTCACACAGACCAGTCAAGCGCCCTTCTTGATCACACAGACTGTAAATTTTCCTCTGCTGATCACACAGCCAGTGCAAGCGCCCTCTCTTGTTTCCACAGACCAGTGCAACGTCCCTGCTTGATCCAAGACCATTCAAGCGCCCTCTTTTGATCACCCCAGCCAGTGCAAGGCCCTGTTGATCACACAGACCATGCAAGCCCCTCTTCTTGATCCCCAAAGCCGTGCAAGGCCTTGCTTATCACACAGACAAAAAAGCGTCCTCTTCTTGATCACACAGCCAGTGCAAGGCCTTTTCTTATCCACAGACCATTCAAGGTCTCTTTGATCACCCCGACCGGTGCAACGTCCTCTCTTGATACACAGACCAGTGAAAACCCCCTCCTCTTTTTTCTTTCCCCCCCTGCCCCTCCCTGCTTTCCCAACCTCCTCCTTTCTTGTCCCCTTTTTTTTTTGTTTCCCCCTTCCCCCCCCTTTTTATCACAGCCCGTGCAAGCTTTTCTCTGCTTGATCACACAGACCAGTGCAAGCGTCCTCTTCTTGTTTCACACAGACATGCAAGCTTTCCTCTGCTTGTTTCACACAGACCATTCAAGCGTCCTCTTCTTGATCACACAGCCATGCAAGCGCCCTTTCTGTTGATCCACAGCCCAGTGCAAGGTCCTTTTTCTTGATCACACAGACCAGTGCAAGCGTCCTTCTGCTTGATCACACAGACCGTGCAAGCGTCTCTTTTGTTTCACACGACCTGTGCAAGCGTCCTTTCTTGATCACAAGACAGTGCACGTCCTCTTCTTGATCAACAGACCATGCAACGTCCTCTGCTTGATCACACAGACCAGTGCAAGCGTCCTCTTCTTGATCACACAGACCAGTGCAAGCGTCCTCTGCTTGATCACACAGACCAGTGCAAGCGTCCTCTGCTTGATCACACAGACCGGTGCAAGCGTCCTCTGCTTGATCACACAGACCAGTGCAAGCGTCCTCTTCTTGATCCACACGACCAGTGAAAAGCGTCCTCTTCTTGATCACACAGACCAGTGCAAGCGTCCTCTTCTTGATCACACAGACCAGTGCAAGCGTCCTCTTCTTGATCACACAGACCAGTGCAAGCGTCCTCTGCTTGATCACACAGACCGGTGCAAGCGTCCTCTGCTTGATCACACAGACCAGTGCAAGCGTCCTCTGCTTGATCACACAGACCGGTGCAAGTGTCCTCTGCTTGATCACACAGACCAGTGCAAGCGTCCTCTGCTTGATCACACAGACTGGTGCAAGTGTCCTCTGCTTGATCACACAGACCAGTGCAAGCGTCCTCTGCTTGATCACACAGACCAGTGCAAGTGTCCTCTGCTTGATCACACAGACCAGTGCAAGCGTCCTCTGCTCCTCTGCTTGATCAAAACAGACCAGTGCAAGCCCGTTTTGCTTGATCACACAGACCAGTGCAAGTGTCCTCTGCTTGATCACACAGACCGGTGCAAGCGTCCTCTGCTTGATCACACAGACCAGTGCAAGCGTCCTCTGCTTGATCACACAGACCAGTGCAAGTGTCCTCTGCTTGATCCACCACAGACCAGTGCAAGTGTCCTCTGCTTGATCCCCACAGACCGGTGCAAGCGTCCTCTGCTTGATCACACAGACCAGTGCAAGTGTCCTCTGCTTGATCACACAGACCAGTGCAAGCGTCCTCTGCTTGATCACACAGACCAGTGCAAGCGTCCTCTGCTTGATCACACAGACCAGTGCAAGTGTCCTCTACTTGATCACACAGACCAGTGCGAGCGTCCTCTGCTTGATCACACAGACCCATCCTGAGTCTGGTTCCTTCACCGATCGGCCTCAATCCCTCTTCATCTGAGAATTTTACTTAAAAGATGGCAGAAATAACCGGAGTGCGTGTGTGTCAGTTCCACAATTTTAGCAGCGATGTTCAGTTTCCTATGATATACCTTGAGTAAGCCTCTAGTAGGGAAATAGTGTGTGTTTTGAATCTTGAGAGGCTGAGGCTCCTTGAGGAGAGGCTAAGACTGTTGACGCTGGGTACATCCAGGTTTCCAGTGATGCTGGTCTTCTCTCAGAGAAAGTGTTGTATCAGTTCTGCGTCTTGCAAGTTTTTTTTTTTTTGTTTTGACTTGCCAGGTTTATTACATTGGTTTAAAACGATGTTTTATGTGATAGAAGTGATCACGGGATGATCCCTCCCCCCCCTCCTCAGTGTCTGACACACACACACACACAAAGTGAGTACACACACTAGGTGAGTATACACACACACACACACACACACACACACACACACACACACACACACACACACACACACACACACACACCCCCACCCGAAACCAAACTAGGTGAGTAACCCCAGCTGATCCTTGGAATTTGACCGCCCCCCCCACAGGCCTCTTCCCTTTCCCCTCCCTCGCGTTTCTCCCTCTCAATACCCTCTTTCCCTCCTTTCTCCCTCTCTCTCTCTTTCTCTCCCCTCCCTCTCTTTCCTCCCTCTCTCTACCTTTCTCTCCCCCTCACATTTCTCTCTCTCCCCCTTGGTCTTATCCCTTACCCCCATACTCTCTCCTCTCTCTCCCTCTTTCTACCCTTTCTCTCTCCTCTCTCTCCCTCTTTCTACCCTTTCTCTCTCTCCCCCACACCCTCTCCCTCCTCTACACATGTAGTAAAAGGAGTACATAACTGGGTGAAAGAATGACTTGTTAACACACGCTAGTATTATAATTATTAGAACTACTCTCAGGGTTAGTGGAAATCTCATTAGTATTACGGATACACAGAAGTGAATTTTTATTTCTGGGACTATAAACAACTGACGTGCTCACACACACACACACGCGCACACACACATACACACTCGGGGCCAGAAGCTGGGTCTCGCCCCCGAAACCACAACTAGGTGAGTACACACAGCTGATCCTTGGAATTTGACTGCCTCCCCCACAGCCTCTTACCTTTTCCCCCCCTCGCGTTTCTCTCTCTCTTAGCCTTCTTCCCTCCTTTCCCCCTCTCTCTCTCTTTCTCTCCCTCTCCCTTTTCCCTCTCTTTCTCCCTCTCTCTACCCTTTCTTCCCCCCCTCACTTTTCTCTCCCTCCCCCTTGGTCTTATCCCTCACCCCCATACTCTCTCCTCTCTCTCCCTCTTTCTACCCTTTCTCTCTCCTCTCTCTCCCTCTTTCTACCCTCTCTCTCTCTCCCCCACACCCTCTCCCTCCTCAGCCTTCTGTCTGTGGTAATAAAAAGAAAAAAAAAAAAAAAAAAAAAAAAAAAATGGGTGGCCTTAGAGGATGGAAACCCAGAGATCTGGTGGACGAACCGGGGAGGAAAGACTGGGAGCTAGAGCTCCAAAAAAGGGAGGAAGAGTGGGGAAGGAAGATGGGTAGAGCTTGGTAAGAAAATGGAGGAGCGGATAGCTGAAGATGCAGGAAGTGGGAATACAGGTCTTAGCAGCAGAAGCTAGGATACGGTGCTTAGAAGAGAAACTGCAAAGCCTGAAACAGATTAGAGGGGACAAATGACAATTCAGGTGTGACATCGGGAAATTCAAAGTCAGGCCCCAGACAAGGGGATGGTAAGCAACAACGGAGACATGCCGAACATGAAGGCCCTTCAGACCCCGTGGGGCCAGGGAAAAGACGACGAGCACACTAAGATCAAACGACAGGTCCGAAGCCCAATGAAGGTATGCTATATGCAGAGATTCTAACAGCCAACTGCAGTAGCAAGGGACAGCTGGTCAGGAAAGACAGTCCACTGAAATAGAAGTTTCAGATATGACAGGGACTGAAGGCAAGAACATGTCAATGGAAGGAAATAAAATCCCTCACAGGACGCAGATGGAGACTCAGTGGGAGGAGGAAAGGGCGAGGTCAGTTTTTTGTGTACGGGCTCCAAAAAGCCAAGGGGGCTAACTTTGAAGAAATAAAACAGGAGGAAAAAAAATGATTGAAGGCATCATGAAAACAATAGGGGAGGGCAATATGCCCAGGTGACAAATTTTCAGAGAATTGGGTGGTTTGCGAGTGGAAGGATACGGCCTGTCAGAGTAACTTTCAAGGAAGAATCATTTTCGAACCAGGATTCTGCAAGAGAAAGCAAGACTGAGGGACAAAGAGGGGTCCCAGAGAGTATACCTCGACGGCGACAGAACACAAGAAGAAAGGACTACACTAAAAAGAGAGGGTACAGAGACGAAAGGGAGGAACGAGAAGAAATGAAAATGAGCAGGACCCAGACACAGGAGGAAGGGCAAACACACCCCACAGAATCTCCCACCAAAAGACTCCCCCCGCGACATTCCCAACGCAACTGAGCAACCTATACTACAACCCACTCACTGTTCCCTCTGCCACCAATCCCCATATCACAAACCTCACCCCAACAGCTGTCCCTTATGGGCATTCTGACCCCCCCCCATCAAAACAAACCCACCTACACCACAGCCCATATAGGCCCCACCAAGGCTCTCGCTCCCCCAACCCCAATTTTCTGGCATGACCACAATGATAGAAAAGAAGCTAAAGGTTTGGTACACAAACGCGGATGGAATAATGAATAAACATGAAGAGTGGAATGAAAGAATCAGTGAAAAATCCCCAGACATCATAGCAGTCACAGAAAAAAAAACTCGCTGAGACATAACGACACAATCTTCCCCAAAAGGATATCAATCCCGAGGAAAGATAGAAGGAGTAGAGGGGGGGAGGGGTTGCACTGCTCATAAAACACCAATGGGGATTTGAGGAAATGGAAGGCATGGACATGATTGGAGAAAGAGACTACATTGTAGGTACAATTCAGTCCGGAGAACATAAAGTAGTCATTGGAGTGATGTATAACCCACCACAGAACTGCAGGAGGCCAAGAGAAGAGTACGAAGAAAACAACAGGGTGATGGTGGACACACTGGCTGAGGTGGCAAGAAGAGCTCACTCGAGCAGAGCAAAGTTACTGGTAATGGGCGATTTCAATCCACAGGGAGATCGAATGGGAAAACCCCGGAGCCACATGGGGGTCCCGAAACATGGAGAGCCAAGATGATGGATGTGGTACTTGAAAACCTCATGCATCAAATTGTCAGGGACACAACCAAGGGGAGAGGGGAGGATGAGCCAGCAAGACTGGATCTTGTGTTCCCCTGAGCAGTTCAGACATTGAGGACATCACTTATGAGAGGGGCCCCTTGGAGCTAGCGATCATGTGGTTTTTGAGTTTTGACTATATAGTAGAGTTACAAGTGAGAAGGGAAAAGAACTGAAAAGGGGGGAGGCCAAACTATAAAAGGGGGGACTACACAGGGATGAGAAACTTCCTGCAGGAGGTTCAGTGGGACAGGAAATGGTAGGAAAATCAGTAAACGAGATGATGGAATATGTGGCAACAAATGCAAGGAGGCAGAGGAAAGTTTTGTTTCCCAAGGAAACGGAAATAATAGGAAGACCAAAACGAAATCCTTGGTTTACCCGAAGGTGTAGGGAGGCAAAAAAAGTGCAACAGAGAATGGAAAAGGTACAGGAGGCCCTAGGACCCAGGAAAACAAGGGGATTAGTAGAAGAGCCAGAAACGAGTATGCACAGATAAGGAGGAGGCCGGACAGTATGAAAAGACATAGATCGAAGTCAAATCTGACCCGAAAAATGCTGTATAGCCACATTAGAGGAAGACAACATCAAGGACCAGTGATAAGGCTGAGGAAAGAAGGTGGGGAATCACAAGAAACGATCAAGAGGTATGTGAGGAGCTAAACAAAGATTAAGGAAGTATTTACAGTAGAGACAGGAAGGACTTTTGGGGGACAGACCAGACGGGGACACCAGCAAGGAATACACCAACAAGTGTTGGACGACATACTACCGATGAGGAGGAGGTGAAGAAACTGCTAAGGGACATCGATACCTCAAAGGCAATGGGGCCAGACAACCATCTCCCCGTGGGTCCTTAGAGAGGGAGCAGATATATTGTGCGTGCCACTTACCACAATCTTCAAAACATCCCTGGAAACTGGGCAACTACCTGAGGTATGGAAGACGGAAATGTAGTTCCCCTTTTTAAAAAGGAGACAGAAAAGAGGCACTAAACTATAGACCTGTGTCATTGACGTGTATAGTATGCAAAATTATGGAGAAGATTTTCAGGAGGAGAGTGGTGGGCACCTGGAACGGAACAGGAGTATAAATGCCAACCAGCACGGATTCACGGAAGGGAAATCCTGTGTCACAAACCTTCTGGAGTTTTATGAATAAAATAACAGAAGTAAGACAAGAGAGAGAGGGGTGGTTGATTGCATCTTCTTGGACTGCAAGAAGGCCTTTGACACAGTTCCTCACAAGAGATTAGTGCAGAAGCTAGAGCACCAGGCGCATATAACAGGAAGGGCACTGCAATGGATCAGATAATACCCGACAGGAGGCAACAACGAGTCATGGTACGTAATGATGTATCACAGTGGGCACCCGTGACGAGCGGGGTCCCACAGGGGTCGGTCCTAGGACCAGTGCTATTTTTGGTATATGTGAACGACATGACGGAAGGGGTTGACTCAGAAGTGTCCCTGTTTGCAGATGATGTGGGAAATTAATGAGGAAATTAAATCTGATGAGGACCAGGCAGGACTTCAAAGAGACCTGGACAGACTGGACACCTGGTCCAGCAAATGGCTTCTCGAATTTAATCCTGCCAAATGCAAGTCATGAAGATGGAGGAGGGGCACAGAAGACCACAGACAGAGTATGGGCTAGGTGGCCAAAGACTGCAAACCTCACTCAAGGAGAAAGATCTTGGGGTGAGTATAACACCAAAGCATGTCTCCGAAGCACACATCAATCAGATAACTGCTGCAGCATATGGGCGCCTGGCAAACCTGAGAACAGCATTCCGATACTTAGTAAGGAATCATTCAAGACACTGTACACCGTGTATGTCAGGCCATACTGGAGTATGCAGCACCTGTTTGGAACCCGCACTTGATAAAGCACGTCAAGAAACTAGAGAAAGTACAAAGGTTGCAACAAGGTTAGTTCCAGAGCAAAGGGGGAATGTCCTATGAAAAAAGATTAAGGGAAATCGGCCTGACGACACTGGAGGACAGGAGGGTCGGGGGAGACATTGATAACGAAAAATATAAAATACTGCGTGGAATAGACAAGGTGGACAAGGACAGGATGTTCCAGGGAGGGGACACAGAACAAGAGGCCACAATTGGAAGTTGAAGACACAAATGATTCAGAGAGATAGTAGGAAGATTTCTTCATCTAGATTTTGTAAGGCAGGGAATACCCTAAAAATGACGTAGTGGAGGCGGAAACCCAACACATTTTAAGACGGGGTTTTTAAAAGCTCATGGGGGGGAGAGAGAGGGCCTGTAGAAACCCCGGTGAAGAGGGGGGGCCCCGGACTGGACTCGACCCCTGCAACCAAAAATGGGTGAGTACACATACACACACACAAACACAACCACACACACACAACAACCACACACACCACACCCCAAACACACACACCACCACTCACACACACACACACCACACACACAAACACACACACACAACACACCCAGACAAAAACCCCCACACACACACCCCCACCACACACAAACACACACACCACACACACACACCACACACACACACACACACACACACAACACCACACACACACAAACAACACAAAAACCACACACACACAAAACAACCCCACACACACACACACACACACACACCACACACAAAACACAAAACACCACCACACACTCACACACACACACACACACACACCCCACCACACAACACACACCCCACACACACCACACACACACACACACCAAAAACACAACACACACCACAGGGCGTTGCTGATCAAAAATCGCTGAATTTTGATGAGCTGGAGAGAGAAGATAGCGGAGAAGAAAGTGATTACATAGTGGGAACACTTCACTCTGGAGTCCCAAGGTGGTAATAGCAGTGATGTATAACCCACCACAGAACAGCAGGAGGCCAAGGCAAGAGTACGACGAGAGCAATGGGAGCGAGGGTTTTGACACACTGGCTAGAGTGGCCAGAAGAGCTCATGCATGCGGGCAAGCTCCTGATCATGGGTGACTTTAACCAAAAGGGAGATAGATTGGGAGAATTTGGGGACCCACATGGGGGCCAAGATACTTGGAGGGCTAAGTTTGATGGAGGTGGTACGGGAGAACTTCATGTACCAACACGAAAAGGGACACTACAAGAGAGAGAGGAGAGGATAACCAGCAAGGCGGGACTTAGTATTCACCTTCAGTAGTGCAGATATCGAGGACATCACATATGAAAGACCCTTGGGGCCAGTGACCATGTGGTTGTAAGCTTCGAATACACAGTAGAGCTACAAGTGGAGGGAGAAGCAGGAAGGCCCAAAGGACGAATGAAGCCAAACTACAAGAAAGGGGACTACACAGAATGGGGAACTACCTGAACGGGGTTCAGTGGGACAGTGAACTGGCAGGGAAACCAGTTAATGAGATGATGGAATATGTAGCAATAAAATGCAAGGAGGTTTGAGGAGAGGTTTGTACCCAAGGGTAACAGGAGTAATGAAAAAGCCAGGATGAGCCCATGGTTTACCCAAAAGGGGCAGGGAGGCAAAAACCAAGTGTGCTAGGAATGGAAGAAATATAGAAGGCAAAGGACCAGGAAATAAGGAGAACAGTCGTAGAGCCAGAAATGAATAGCACAGATAAGAAGGGAGGCCCAAAGAACAATATGAAAAGACATAGCAGCGAAAACCAAAAACTGACCCGAAACTGTTGTACAGCCACATCAGGGGGGAAAACAACAGTCAAGGACCAGGTAATCAGGCTAAGGAAGGAAGGAGGAGAGACAACAGGAAATGACCGGGAAGTATGTGAAGAACTCAACAAGAGATTCAAAGAAGTGTTCACAGAGGAGACAGAAGGGACTCCAGAAAAAACGGGAGGTGGGGCACACCACCAAGTGCTGGACACAGTGCCACAACCGAGGAAGAAGTGAAGGCTTCTGAGTGAGCTAGATACCTCAAAGGGAATGGGGCCAGATAACCCTCTCCCCATGGGTATTGAGAGAGGGAGCAGAGGCGCAATGTGTACCCCTAAAAAACAATATTTAATACATCATCGAAACAGGGAGATTGCCTAGGCATGGAAGACAGCAAATGTAGTCCCAATCTTTAAAAAAGGAGACAGACATGAAGCATTAAACTACAGACCAGTGTCACTGACATGTATAGTAAAGCAAAATCATGGAGAAGATTATCAGGAGAAGATGGTGGAACACCTAGAAAGGGAAAATCTCATCAACAGCAGCCAGCATGGTTTCAGGACGGGAATCCTGTGTCACAAACCTACTGGAGTTTCTATGACATGGTGACAGCAGTAAGACAAGAGAGAGAGGGGTGGGTGGATTGCATTTTCTTGGACTGCAAGAAGGCGTTGACACAGTTTCCCCACAAGAGATTGGTGCAAAACTGGAGGACCAAGCAGGGATAACAGGGAAGGCACTACAATGGATCAGGGAATACTTGTCAGGAAGACAGCAGCGAGTCATGGTACGTGGCGAGGTGTCAGAGTGGGCACCTGTGACCAGCGGGGTCCCGCAGGGGTCAGTCCTAGGGCCAGTGCTGTTTCTGGTATTTGTGAACGACATGACGGAAGGAATAGACCTGAGGTGTCCCTGTTGCAGATGACGTGAAGTTGATGAGAAGAATACACTCGATCGAAGACCAGGCAGAACTACAAAAGGGATCTGGACAGGCTGCAGAACTGGTCCAGCAATTGGCTCCTGGAGTTCAATCCCACCAAGTGCAAAGTCATGAAGATTGGGAAGGGCAAAGAAGGCCGCAGACGGAGTACAGTCTAGGGGGTCAGAGACTACAAACCTCACTCAAGGAAAAAGATCTTGGGGTGAGTATAACACCAGGCACATCTCCCCGAAAGCGCACATCAACCAAATAACTGCTGCAGCATATGGGCGCCTAGCAAACCTCAAACAGCATTCCGACATCTTAATAAGGAAACGTTTTAGGACCTGTAACCGTATACTTGGGCCCATATTGGAGTTGCGGCACCAGTTTGGAACCCACCCCCTAGCCAAGCAGTAAAGAAACTAGAAAAAGTGAAAGGGGGGGGCAACAAGAAGCCCAAGCAAAGAGGTATGCCCACGAGGAGAGTTAAGGGAAATCAACCTGACGCACGGGGACAGGAGAGATAGGGGGGACATGATTAAAAGAAAAACAAATATGAGAGGAATTGACAAGGTGGAAAAAAAAGGGTGTTCCAAAATTGGACACAGTAACAAGGGGACCAGTGGAAGCTAAAGCAAGATGAATCACGGGGTGTTTGGAAGTATTTCTTCAGCCCCAAGTAGTCAGTAAGGGAATAGTTTGGGGAACGATGTAGGGAGCAGGATCCAACAAGCTTTAAGCGAGGAAGAAAAGTCAGGTCAGGGGGGTGACCTGTAAACGATCAGTGAAGAGGGGGGCCCGGAGCTCGGACTCGACCCCCCCAACCTCAACTAGGAGTACAACTAGGTGATACACAATACCCCCCCCCCGGTGCATTTTTGTAAGGGCAGAACAAAACCTTTCATTGCGATCTACAGTGCCAAAAACGGCTTAAAAATGCACGGGTGCCGAGTGCCAGGGAAAAACAGGTCACTCTCTTCTCTCCTCCCCCTCTTCTCTTTTTTCCCCCTCTCTCTCCCTCTCCCTCACACACACACACACACAACTTTTTTTTCTTTCCTTTACCTATTCTTTCCCCTCCCTCCTATATCTTCCTCTTCGTCCTCTTCTTTCTCTTTTTCCCTTCCTTTCTTTCTTTTTTTTTTTTCCTTTTTACTCCTCCTTTCTTTTTCCTCCACTTCTTTTTTTCTTTTTTTTCCCCTTTCCCCCCTTCGTTTTACCCCAAAAATCAAGATTTCGACATTCTTTGGTGCAATTTAAAAATAAGACTTTTGGGATCGGTAATTACTCTTCACAAGACGGCAACACCAAAATATATATTATATATATATATATATATATAAATTATATATATATATAAATATATTATAATATAATATATTTATACACACACTTACACCCCACACACACGCACACAAAAAATACACACACACACACACACACACACACACACACACAACACAGATTAATTTAGTTTAAGAGAAAAATCAAAAGGATGAGGGTCAGGCAGGACACAAAGAGACCTGGCAGGCTACAAGCCTGGTCCAGCAACTGGGCCCCCTTTTTTAACCCTGCCAAGTGCAAAGTCATGAAGATTGGGGAATGGCAAAGAAGACCGCAGACACAATATAGTTTAGATGGCCAAAGACTGCGAACCTCACTCAAGGAAAAAGATCTGGGGGTGAGTATAACACCGAGCATATCTCCTGAGGCGCACATCAATCAGATAACTGCTGCAGCATACGGGCGCCTGGCAAACTTACGGATAGCGTTCCGATACCTCAGTAAGGACTCATTCAAGACTCTGTATACCATTTACGTCATGCCCATACTGGAGTATGCAGCACCTGTTTGGAATCCACACCTAGTCAAGCACGTCAAGAAATTAGAGAAAGTGCAAAGGTTTGCAACAAGACTAGTCCCAGAGCTACGGGGATTGTCCTATGAAGAAAGGTTGAGGGAAATCGGCCTGACGACACTGGAGGACAGGAGAGTCAGGGGAGACATGATTATGACATATAAAATACTGCGCGGAATAGACAAGGTGGACAAAGACGGGATGTTCCAGAGATGGGACAGAGAAACAAGGGGTCACAACTGGAAGTTGAAGACTCAGATGAATCAAAGGGAGTTTAGGAAGTATTTCTTCAGTCATAGAGTAGTCAGGCCGTGGAATAGCCTAGAAAGTGACGTAGTGGAGGCGGGAACCATACATAGTTTTAAGGCGAGGTATGATAAAGCTCATGGGGCAGGGAGAGAGAGGACCTAGTAGCAATCAGCGAAGAGGCGGGGCCAGGAGCTATGAATCGATCCCTGCAACCACAAATAGGTGAGTACAAATAGGTGAGTACACACACGCATACGCACACACACAAAGATAACACCACACACACACACACACACACACACACACACACACACACACACACACACACACACACAAACATACACACAAACATACACACACACACACACACACACACACACAAAGGTGCAGGGAGGCAAAAACCAAGTGTGCTAGGGAATGGAAGAAATATAGAAGGCAAAGGACCCAGGAGAATAAGGAGAGCAGTCGTAGAGCCAGAAACGAATATGCACAGATAAGAAGGGAGGCCCAAAGACAATATGAAAATGACATAGCAGCGAAAGCCAAATCTGACCCAAAACTGTTGTACAGCCACATCAGGAGGAAAACAACAGTCAAGGACCAGGTAATCAGGCTAAGGAAGGAAGGAGGAGAGACAACAAGAAATGACCGTGAAGTATGTGAGGAACTCAACAAGAGATTCAAAGAAGTGTTCACAGAGGAGACAGAAGGGGCTCCAGAAAGACGGAGAGGTGGGGTACACCTCCATGTGCTGGACACAGTGCACACAACCGAACAAGAAGTGAAGAGGCTTCTGAGTGAGCTAGATACCTCAAAGGCAATGGGGCCAGATAACATCTCCCCATGGGTATTGAGAGAGGGAGCAGAGGCGCTATGTGTACCCCTAACAACAATATTCAATACATCTATCGAAACAGGGAGATTGCCTGAGGCATGGAAGACAGCAAATGTAGTCCCAGTCTTTAAGAAAGGAGACAGACATGAAGCATTAAACTACAGACCAGTGTCACTGACATATATAGTATGCAAAATCATGGAGAAGATTATCAGGAGAAGAGTGGTGGAACACCTAGAAAGGAACGATCTCATCACCAGCAGCCAACATGGTTTCAGAGACGGGAAATCCTGTGTCACAAACCTACTGGAGTTCTATGACATGGTGACAGCAGTGAGACAAGAGTGAGAGGGGTGGGTGGATTGCATATTCTTGGACTGCAAGAAGGCGTTTGACACAGTTCCACACAAGAGGACCAAGCAGGGATAACAGGGAAGGCACTACAATGGATCAGGGAATACTTGTCAGGAAGACAGCAGCGAGTCATGGTACGTGGCGAGGTGTCAGAGTGGGCACCTGTGACCAGCGGGGTCCCACAGGGGTCAGTCCTAGGACCAGTGCTGTTTCTGGTATTTGTGAACGACATGACGGAAGGAATAGACTCTGAGGTGTCCCTGTTTGCAGATGACGTGAGGTTGATGAGAAGAATTCACTCGATCGAAGACCAGGCAGAACTACAAAGGGATCTGGACAGGCTGCAGACCTGGTCCAGCAATTGGCTCCTGGAGTTCAATCCCAAGAAGTGAAAAGTCATGAAGATTGGGGAAGGGCATAGAAGACCGCAGACGGAGCACAGTCTAGGGGGCCAGAGACTACAAACCTCACTCAAGGAAAAAGATCTTGGGGTGAGTATAACACCAGGCACATCTCCTGAAGCGCACATCAACCAAATAACTGCTGCAGCATATGGGCGCCTAGCAAACCTCAGAACAGCATTCCGACATCTTAATAAGGAATCGTTCAGGACCCTGTACACCGTGTACGTTAGGCCCATATTGGAGTATGCGGCACCAGTTTGGAACCCACACCTAGCCAAGCACGTTGTTGCGGCCCCCTGCCAAACTAGCGGTTAAATAGTTAACCTGCCGGCCGGCAGTACCACTGGGTACGTCATCAAACCCAATGTGGGGACTGCTGAGCCGGCCTTAGAGCAGTAAGTTCCTGAGTGCCTCAGGGTGCACATTTAAGCAGTAGGTACCTGACCACCTAAGGGTACAGTCTACTGGCTTTAGTAACAGTATGTACCTGAGCGCCTCAGGATACGCACCTAAGCAGTAGGTACTGCACACCTAAGGGTACACGTCTACTGGCTTCAACATTAAGTACCTGAACTCCTCAGGGTACACGTCTATGCAGTAGGTACCTGACCACCGAATCGTACCTATCTACTGGAGTTAGAAGAACCGCTCACCGCAGCTCACGGAGTCTGTTGGCCTCAGTTACTTGACGGCCGCATTCAGTGAGCTTGCAGCATGGTGTTCGGCTAGCGGTGTGTCAACCGCCTTTGGAGAGGATTTAATGGACTAACCGGTGATGTCTGTGGACTCACCGTCTACGTTGATCAACTGTGGGCCGGAATCATCAGATGCTGTTTGGTGGGACATTACATGAAGAAAAGGTTGGAGTGTTACACTGAACTGGGCCAGGACCGTAGTGTGACACTTAGGAACGTATGATGGAGTGGAAACACTGAGATATGCACAGGACCGTAGTGGAACACTGAGATGAAAAGGGTGTCGTGGGACACTGAAGATGGCCTGGTTGTAGTGTACACTGAATAGTGTCATGTGACTGGTCTCGTGTCGTGAGAGCAGTTGATTGTAATTTATTATTATACAAATGTTATTTATAATTTATTATTTTAGCATATATATATATATATAGTGACACAGTGTCAAGAGTTGTACCCTGTGTAGGGTTATGAATTATTTATTATTTTAGTAAAATGCTGATTATAATTTATTATAGTAACATGTACATATTATATATCATAGTTCAAATACCTCTAGACCAAAGATAGTTGATTAAAGATTAATTTATTTTAATGTGTGTATTTATGTATCCCGAACTCTTTATTACAAAAGGAGTAAATCTTAATACCATCTTTTAAAAATTACTTTTTGTAATACACACACACACACACACACACACACACACACTTGTCCTGCCTGGTAATGAAAGCACTAACCAGACTACGGGATAAACACACTGGTTAGCAGTACAATGTTAAGATTACAACACAGCGCTGTAAATACCCTCTGGCATGTTAATGGTACTTAATGCAGACGGTAATTACTTTCACGTCTAAACTTATTCCCTAAATTCAAGTCAAAATGATTTTTTTAATTAGCCCTCAGTATTGTGTACAGTCCTTGGTGAATTATATTACTCCATGTATTGTCTATCGAGGATTTTTTTTTTTTACTCCAAATTCAAAATTATATACTTTTTTTCTAATGTACATTAATTATACGGTATATTATATTTTTGTCGATAAATGTGATTTTCACGTTAGATCTATAATTCTATTTCTAACTCGTGTCACGATCTGCATGGTGACAGTGAGGCACGAATATGACGCAAGAATATGAGGCCAGAATATGAGCAGCATGGAGAATATATATATAAATATAATATATATATATATATATATATATATATTTTATATATTTATATATTATATACAGGATGGGGTCCACCTCTGGTGTAAAATGTGGGACCCATAGCCTCGGAGAAGTGGATAAAAAGGCTTCAAGGAAGAATATTTGGATTTCTTCCTGAAGCCGTTGAATATTCCACTTCCCCTACCACCCCATCTTTTCATTCTTTTTTTTACCAATAGGAATATTTTATTACATAATATGGTACAGAAGATTTAAGAGATACATTGTTGATATAAAGGTGGCATATACGGTACATGTTGTTACGTGTGTATCACCGATTATAAGGCGAAAATCTCATCCAGTTCCTCAGAGCTTGGGCGTGTTCCCAAAATACAGCAGGCATTACCCCTTTGAACAGCCGCACTGAGCCGCTGGAACAGAAAACTAGCTGCCCTGGGATCCCTAGTTACCCTGATGAGTCTTTTTCCCAGCTTCTTAAGAAATTTAGATGCACTCTTTACCCATGAGCCAAGGGTCTCTGAGCCTATGGGAACAAACATATAATGATGGGCAAGTTCTCCATATTTTCTAGACTTCTGGGACTCCCTGAAGCTGGCGGCTGCCCCTCCTTCCTCCCTGGTGTATTGAAGATAGGTATCAGCCAGGGTAGATGCACATGTATAGTCCCACACCACCTGCTTCCCGTCTGTCCAGGCGGCTTGAAGGGTGATATCATCTGGACGCTTCTGGCTGCCATCAGATCTGCATAGCTGAGGTGGCTCCCTTACTGCTGGGCATCCGGCGGTTGTGAGGCTCCTCTTCATTATGTTATTAACCTCCTCATGTCTTGCAATCTTTCCCTCGGATTTACGGCACACAAGACCATGGTACCCGAATCGGTCTGCTGCTTCACTGCCACAAATACACCTGTGTTCGGAGAGAATAGGGGCGGCAAGTCGAAGGGCAATACCGATGCGGATGGTCTGCGGGTCGAGGCGTGTGCCAAGGCTGAAGTTGGGAACAGAGAACAGAAAGTCCCCTGCATGAGGGGCTCTCACTGCCAGGAGGCGGGCTCTATCCTTCCCTGAAGCAGTGTTGAGGCTATATTTTCCACTACTGGACCATCCCAGTGCGATTGTTTGTAGTTGTTGGGGGGGAGCAGGACTAGTTTCAGAGCCTGTTAGATTGTCCCAGATCATGGCTCCGTCAATATATATATATATATATATATATATATATATATATATATATATATATATATATGTCGTGCTGAATATGTAAAACTGGTCAATTAGTAAGAACTCATTTAAAATTAATTAAGTCCTTTCTAAAATTTTCTCTTATACGTTTAAAGATCCCATGATGCTGCAGTATCTGACAGTTGTGATGATTAGTTTGAAAAACCGACAAGTTGTAGAATTGAGACACTTGTATTGGACTGATGAAGCCACTGTGTGGCGAAACGTTTCCTGAATAAAGATTCCCATATGTTGCATAAGTGTCTCAATTCTACAGCTTGTCGGTTTTTCAAACCATTCATCACAACTGTCAGACACTGCAGCATCATGGGATCTTGTTACAAAGAATTCAACACTTGTCCAACCTGGAAATAAATGGTATAAAACACCGACACAATGGAAATATAAACACAAATGCAGTATAATGTGATCCTTAATTGACAACGTTTCACCCACACAGTGGGGTAGATCCGTGTGTGACTTGAAAAAGCCCACTGTGTGGGTGAAACGTTGTCAATAAAGGATCACATTATACTGCATTTGTGTTTATATTTCCACTTGTCCAACCTCTGGACGAAGACCTACATCGACTAGAGGATGGTACCACTATGACCCCGCCTCCGCCTGCTTCACCTCGCCTCACTACAGTATATAAGCCACGTCTACGGCCCTATGCTGTAGAGGTATTACGACAATCCATTGACACACACTCAGTTCACGGAGTTCACTACCTTATCACAAGATAGGCACATGGCTTCTGCCGAAAAGAAGAGGCCACGATGCTCCATGAACACGACGGAGGACTCAGATTTGGAAATGTGGGGCGAAATTCTAGCGAAGAAGTTGCGAGAGGAAGAGGAAGATCCTGCTCACATTGTAGCAGATCTGACAGTCCCAACCATGGAGCCAGCGACAATAGAAACAGGTGCGGAAATAAACACCGCACCCCCCGAAAACCAAGAGGGATGGAACACTGTGGACAAGAAGAAGCACCGTCCGTCCAAGGAGCAGGCAAACCAGCTCAACCGACCTGGCAAATTCAAGGTGAAGTCTTACGGGGACCACAGAACCCACTATGGGGTTGTTTCATACCTGGAATCACGACACAACCTGAAGTTCAAGATATGGTTCAACTTGAGGGGAGAACCAATAGGGAGTGTGTAGACCAAGTGTTTACAGTGAAAGATATAGGTATACTGTATTTAGATAAGGGTAAAGAGGTTTTTGTGGGATTTATGGATTTGGAAAAGGCGTATGACAGGGTGAATAGGGGAACAATGTGGCAGATGTTGCAAATGTATGGAATAGGAGGTAGGTTACCGAAAGCAGTGAAAAGTTTTTACGAGGCTAGTGAGGCTCATGTTAGGGTATGTAGGAGAGATGGAGATTATTTCCCAGTAAAAGTAGGCCTTAGACAAGGATGTGTGATGTCACCATGGTTGTTCAATATATTTATAGATGGAGTTGTAAGAGAAGTGAATGTTCGGGTGTTGGCAAGAGGTGTGGAGTTAAAAGATAAAAAATCTAACACAAAGTGGGAGTTGTCACAGTTGTTTTTTGCTGATAACACATGCGTTTTTCGGAGATTCTGAAGAGAAGTTGCAGAGGTTGGTGGATGAATTTGGTAGGGTATGTAAAAGAAGAAAATTATAAGTGAATATAGGAAGGAGTAAGGTTATGAGGATAACAGAAAAATTAGGTAACGAAAGATTGTATATCAGATTGGAGGGAGAGAGTATGGAGGAGGTGAATGCATTCGGATATTTAGGAGTGGATGTTTCAGCAGATGGGTCTATGAGAGAAGAGGTGAATCATCGAATTGATAAGGGGGGAAAAAGATGAGTGGTGCAATTAGGAGTCTGGAAGCAAAGAGGGGAATGTAATGAGAGTACAGTTATACCAATGCTCTTGTATGGGTGTGAAGCATGGGTGGTGAATGTTGCAACAAGGAGAAGGCTGGAGGCAGTGGAGATATCATGTCTGAGGACATTGTGTAGTGTGAATATAATGCAGAGAATTCGTTGTTTGGAGATTAGTAGGAGGTGTGGGATTACCAAAACTATTATCCAGAGGGCTGAAGAGGGGTTGTTGAGGTGGTTCGGACATGTAGAGAGGATGGAACATTTCAGAATAACTTCGAGAGTGTATAAATCTGTAGTGGAGGGAAGGCGGGGTAGGGGTCGGCCTAGGAAAGGTTAGAGGGATGGATTGAAGGATGTTTTGTGTGCAAACATGCGTGAGCGCGTTAGATAGGAGCAAAATGAGACAAATGGGTTTCAGGACTTGACATGCTGTTGGAGTGTGAGCAAGGTAACATTTATGAAGGGATTCAGGGAAACCGGCAGGCCGGACTTGAGTCCTGGAGATGGGAAGTACAGTGCCTGCACTCTGAAGGAGGGGTGTTAATGTTGCAGTTTTATAACTGTAGTGTAAGTACGCCTCTGGCAAGACAGTGATGGAGTGAATGATGGTTAAAGTTTTTCTTTTTCGGCCACCCTGCCTTGGTGGGAAACGGCCGATGTGTTAATAATTAAAAAAATAATATACGTATATATATATGTGTGTGTATGTATTTACCTAATTGTGGTTGCAGGGGTCGAGACTCAGCTCCTCTGTGTGTGTGTGTGTGTGTGTGTGTGTGTGTGTGTGTGTGTGTGTGTGTGTGTGTGTGTGTGTTTCTGTGCTCACCTAGTTGTACTCACCTAGTTGAGGTTGCAGGGGTCGAGACTCAGCTCCTCTGTGTGTGCGTGTGTGTGTGTGTGTGTGTGTGTGTGTGTGTGTGTTTGTGTGCTCACCTAGTTGTACTCACCTAGTTGAGGTTGCAGGGGTCGAGTCCTAGCTCCTGGCCCCGCCTCTTCACTGCTCGCTACTGGGTCACTCTCTTTGAACTGTAAGCTTTATCATACCTCTGCTTACAGCTATGTATGGATCCTGCCTCCACTACATTGCTTCCCAAATTATTCACTTCCTGGCTACTCTGTGGCTGAAGAAATACTTACTAACATCCCTGTGATTCATCTGTGTCTTCAACTTCCAACTGTGTCCCCTTGTTACTGTGTCCAATCTCTGGAACATCCTGTCTTTGACCACCTTGTCAATTACTCTCAGTATTTTGTATGTCGTTATTATGTCCCCCCTATCTCTCCTGTCCTCCAGTGTGGTCAGGTCGATTTCCCTTAACCTCTCCTCGTAGGGCATACCCCTTAACTCTGGGACTAGTCTTGTTGCAAACCTTTGTACTTTCTCTAGTTTCTTTACGTTCTTGGCTAGGTGTGGGTTCCAAACTGGTGCAGCATACTCCAATATGGGCCTAACGTACACGATGTACAGGGTCCTGAACGATTCCTTATTAAGATGTCGGAATGCTGTTCTGAGGTTTTCTAGGCGCCCATATGCTGCAGCAGTTATTTGGTTGATGTGCGCTTCAGGAGATGTGCCTGGTGTTATACTCACCCCAAGATCTTTTTCCTTTAGTGAGGTTTATAGTCTCTGGCCCCCTAGACTGTACTCCGTCTGCGGTCTTCTTTGCCCTTCCCCAATCTTCATGACTTTGCACTTGGTGGGATTGAACTCCAGGAGCCAATTGCTGAACCAGGTCTGCAGCCTGTCCAGATCCCTTTGTAGTTCTGTCTGGTCTTCGATCGAATGAATTCTTCTCATCAACTTCACGTCGTCTGCAAACAGTGACACTTCGGAGTCTATTCCTTCCGTCATGTCGTTCACAAATACCAGAAACAGCACTGGTCCTAGGACTGACCCCTGTGGGACCCCGCTGGTCACAGGTGCCCACTCTGACACCTCGCCACGTACCATGACTCGCTGCTGTCTTCCTGACAAGTATTCCCTGATCCATTGTAGTGCCTTCCCTGTTATCCCTGCTTGGTCCTCCAGTTTTTGCACTAATCTCTTGTGTGGAACTGTGTCAAACGCCTTCTTGCTGTCCAAGAATATGCAATCCACCCACCCCTCTTGATAAGTGTTGCACTCTCGTCTCGTGGTATATAGATCAGTGTTGCACTCTCGCCTCGTGGAATATTGATCAGTGTTGCACTCTTGTCTCGTGGGATATAGATCAGTGTTGCATTCTTGTCTCGTGGGATATAGATCAGTGTTGCACTCTCGTCTCGTGGGATATAGATCAATGTTGCATTCTTGTCTCGTGGGATATAGATCAGTGTTGCACTCTTGTCTCGTGGGATATAGATCAGTGTTGCATTCTTGTCTCGTGGGATATAGATCAGTGTTGCACTCTCGTCTCCTGGGATATAGATCAATGTTGCATTCTTGTCTCGTGGGATATAGATCAGTGTTGCACTCTTGTCTCGTGGGATATAGATCAGTGTTGCACGCTTGTCTCGTGGGATATAGATCAGTGTTGCATTCTTGTCTCGTGGGATATAGATCAGTGTTGCACTCTTGTCTCGTGGGATATAGATCAGTGTTGCACTCTTGTCTCGTGGGATATAGATCAGTGTTGCATTCTTGTCTCGTGGGATATAGATCAGTGTTGCACTCTCGTCTCCTGGGATATAGATCAATGTTGCATTCTTGTCTCGTGGGATATAGATCAGTGTTGCACTCTTGTCTCGTGGGATATAGATCAGTGTTGCACGCTTGTCTCGTGGGATATAGATCAGTGTTGCATTCTTGTCTCGTGGGATATAGATCAGTGTTGCACTCTTGTCTCGTGGGATATAGATCAATGTTGCATTCTTGTCTCGTGGGATATAGATCAATGTTGCACTCTTGTCTCGTGGGATATAGATCAATGTTGCATTCTTGTCTCGTGGGATATAGATCAATGTTGCACTCTTGTCTCGTGGGATATAGATCAGTGTTGCACTCTTGTCTCGTGGGATATAGATCAGTGTTGCACTCTTGTCTCGTGGGATATAGATCAGTGTTGCACTATTGTCTCGTGGGATATAGATCAGTGTTGCACTCTTGTCTCGTGGGATATAGATCAGTGTTGCACTCTTGTCTCGTGGGATATAGATCAGTGTTGCACTCTTGTCTCGTGGTATATAGATCAGTGTTGCACTCTTGTCTCGTGGGATATAGATCAGTGTTGCACTCTTGTCTCGTGGGATATAGATCAATGTTGCACTCTTGTCTCGTGGGATATAGATCAGTGTTGCACTCTTGTCTCGTGGGATATAGATCAGTGTTGCACTCTTGTCTCGTGGGATATAGATCAGTGTTGCACTCGTCTCGTGGGATATAGATCAGTGTTGCACTCTTGTCTCATGGGATATAGATCAGTGTTGCATTCTTGTCTCGTGGGAATAGATCAGTGTTGATCTTGTCTGTGGGATATGGTCAATGTTTTTCTTGTCTGGGGGATATAGTCGTGTTGCATCTTTCTTGGGTATGGGTCAATGTTCATTCTTGTTCGTGGGATTAGACATTGTTCCCTTTGTCTCGGGGATATAGGTCTGTTGCACTCTTTTTCCCGTGGGATTAGTAAATTTGCATCTGTTTTGTTTACATTTTTTAAAACCCATGAAAAAAGGGAACAGCAGAAAAGTAATAGCGATAGGGGAACGACAAAGGGGGTAACCCACATTTAACAAATTCAGTGGTGACTGTTTGGTGACGGATGTAAGAATTCCATTTAGGGGGGAAACCACCCAAAAAACCGGGGGGGAACCCCCCACAACAACAGGGGGGGAGCACCCCCCCACAAAAAACAGGGGGGGGAGCACCACCCACAAAAAAACCGGGGGGGAGCACCACCACAAAAAGGGGGGGGGAGCACCACTCACAAAAACCAGGGGGAGCACCCACACAACACGGGGCAGCACCACACAAAACACAGGGGGCGCACCACACACAACACAGGGGCGCACCACACAAAAACACAGGAGGGGGGCACCAACACAAACGGGGGGGGCAGCACCAAACAAAACACAGGGGGCAAAAACCACCAAAACAAGGGGGGCAGCCCCAACCCCCAAAAAAAGGGGGGGGGGACAACCCCAACACAGGGGGGCAGCCCCAACACAAACACAGGGGGCAAGCCCCACACACAACACGGGGGGCGCACCCCCCAAAAACCACGGGGGGCAGCCCACACAAAACACAGGGGGCAGCCCCACACCAAACCCCCGGGGGCAGCAAAAACACACAACACAGGGGGCAGCACCACAACAACCGGGGGGGCAGCACCAAAACCCATACAGGGGGCGGAAAACCACACAAACACGGGGGGGCGGCACCAACACAACACAGGGGGGCGCAACACACAAAACACAGGGGAGGAACCCCACACAACAAGGGGGGGCAGCGTCCACGCAACACAGGGGGGCAACCCCACACACAACAAAAAGGGCAGCCCCCAAACAACACGGGAGGGCAGCACCACACAACACAAAAGGCAGCCCCACACAAAAACAGGGATACAGCCCCACACAAAACACAGGGGGGCGCCCACACAAACCCGGGGGCAGCCCCAAACAAACACGGGGAGCGTACCAAAAAACACAGGGGAGCGAAAACCCACACAACACAGGGGGAGCCACCACACACAAACACAGGGGGAGCACCCAAAAAAGACAGGGGGGCAGCACCAACCACAACACGGGGGCAGCCCACACAAAACAAGGGGGCCACCACACACAACCAGAGTGGCAGCCCCCACAGCAAACGGGGGGGCACCACAAAAACACAGGGGGGCAAACCCAACAAAACAGAGGGGCAGCCCCCACACAAAAAAAGGGGGCAACACCACACAAACAGGGGGGCAGCCCCAAACACAAAACAGGGGGCAGCACCAACAAACAAGGGGGAGCACCACCCCAAAACAGGGGGAAAACCCCCAAAAACCCAAAAAAGGGGGGCAGCCCAACACAACACAGGGGGCACCACAACAAAAAAAGGGGCAGACCACACACATAACCCCCAGCACCACACAAACAAGGGGGAGCACCAAAACCAAAACAGATGGCCCCCAAAACCCCCAAACAGGGGGCGCACCCCAACACAACAGGGGGCCAGCACCACACACAACAGGGGGGGGCAGCACCACAAAAACCCAGGGGGGGCGCACCAACACAACACGGGGGCGCCCCACACACAACAAGGGGGCGTACAAAACCAAAAAGGGGGGGACCCACAACCACACGGGGCAGACCAACTCAGGGGCAGTACCACAACAAAAAGGGGAAGCACCCAACACAACGCAAGGGGGCGCCCCCCAAACCAAACAGGGGGGAGACACACAAAACACAGGGGGGCTACCACAAAACACGGGGGGGCAGACCACAACAAGCAGGGGGGCAGCACCACACAAAAACCGGGGGGAGTAAAAACAAAAACACAGGGGGGCTACCCAAAAAACAGGGGGAAAGCCCCACAACAAAGGGGGGGCGTCCAAAAAACGGGGGAGAGAACCACCACAACGGGGGGGCAGTCCACACACAAAAGGGGCAGTCCCCACAAACCGGGGGGGGAAGTCCCACACACAACACAGAGTGGCAGCACCACACAAACCGGGGGGCAGCCCCACAAACAAACGGGGGGGGGCAGCCCCACACAAAACGTGGGGGCAGCCCCACACAAAAAGGGGGGGCAGCCCAACACAAAAAGGGGGCAGTCAACCACAAACAGGGGGGCGTCCACAACAAAAAAGAGTGGCAGCCCCCAAACAACACAGGGGGGCAGCACCCAACACAAAACAGGGGGCAGTCCCCAAAAAACCAGGGGGCAGTCCCAAACAAACAGGGGGGGGCAACCACACACAAGAGGGGACAGCACCCACAAACCAGGGGGGCAGCACCCCACAAGGCAGGGGGCAGCCCCACATACAACAAGGGGGGGAGCACCACCAAAAAGGGGGCAGTCCCACACAAAAAAAGGGGGGGCATCCCAACAAACACAAGGGGCAGACCACACCAAGCAGGGGGGTACCACACAAAACAGGGGGGGCACCACACAAACAAGGGGGGGGCCAGCCCCAAAACCCAACACAGGGGGGGCACAACCACAACACGGGGGGGGCAGCACACACCGCCGGGGGGGAGCCCCCACACACAACACAGGGGGGGCAGCCCCACACAAACACAGGGGGGGCAGCCCCACACACAACACAGGGGGGCAGTACCAACCACAAAAAGGGGGGGGCAGCACACCCACAAAAGGGGGCGCACCAAAAACAGGGGGGGCAGACCACAACGACACATGGGGGGAGACCACAAAAAAACAGGGGGGCAGCACCAACAAAACCCCAAGGGGGGAGCCCACACCAACACAGGGGGGCAGCACCACACACAACACATGGGGGGAGCCCAACAAAACACGGGGGGGAGCACCACAACAAAACGGGGGGCAGCACCACACACAAAAAGGGGGGGGCAGCCCCAACACAAACATGGGGGGCAGCACCACACAAACACGGGGGGGGCAGACCACACACAACACAGGGGGGAGCACTCCCAACAACACTGGGGGGCAGCACCACACCAAAAGGGGGGGCCCCACCACACACAAACATGGGGGGCAGCCCACACACAACACGGGGGGGCAGCCCCACACACAAAAGGGGGGGGCAGACCACACAAACACAGGGGGCAGCACCACACACAACAAGGGGGGGCGCACCACCAAACAGGGGGGCAGCACCAACACAAAAACGGGGGGGGGCAGCACCACACAAACACAGGGGGGGCAAGCCCCACACCAACCAGGGGGGGCAGCCCCCAACACAACAGGGGGGCAGCCCCACACACAACACATGGGGGGGCACACCACACAAAACAGGGGGGCGACCAACAAAAAACCGGGGGGGGGCAGCCCCACAAAACACGGGGGGGGCACACCAAAAAACCGGGGGGGGCGCAAACCAACCAGAGTGGCGCACCCCACAAAACAGGGGCATAAACACAAAACAGGGGGGCGCAAACAAAAACCGGGGGCAGCACCCAAAACCGAGGGGCGACCAAACAAAAAGGGGGGGGCGCACACAACAAACAGGGGGGCAGCCCCAACAAACACAGGGGGGGCAGCACCCAACAAACCCCGGGGGGGGCGCACCACAAACAAGGGGGGCGCCCAAAAACAAACAGGGGGGCAGCACCAAACAAACCAGGGGGGCGACCAACCAAACGGGGGGGCCGAAAACCAAACAACACAGGGGGCAGTACCACACACAAACAGGGGGGCAGCCCCACAACAACACGGGGGGGGGCAGCACAACAAACACGGGGGGGGGCGCCCACACACAAAAAGGGGGGCCGCACCACACAAAACGGGGGGGCAGCCCCAACAAAACAAGGGGGGCCCCCAAAAAACAGGGGGGAGCCCCCCAACCAACACAGGGGGCAGCACCACACACAACAAGGGGGGGAGCCCCACAACAAAAGGGGGGGCACAAAACAACAAGGGGGGCAGAAACCCACACAAAAAAGGGGGGCAGCCCCAACACAAAACGGGGGGGGCAGCACCAACAACACGGGGGGCACACACAAAAAGGGGGGGCAGCACCACAAAAACCCGGGGGGGGCAGACCAACAAACACAGAGGGCAGACCACACAAACACGGGGGGGCAGTACCCCCCAAAACACAGGGGGGCAGACCACACAAACCCAAGGGGGGCAGCACCACACACAAAAAGATGCAGCACCAACAAAACACAGGGGGGCAGCACCACACACAACACGGGGGGGGCGCCCCACACACAACACGGGGGAGCAACACACAAAAATGTTGTACTCTTTTCTTTTTATTTTTTTTTCTAATATCTATCTCCCTATTATCTACTATCTATTATCTCTATCATTATCTATTTTTCTATCTTTTATCTATTATTTTTATTTGTTTCTTCGGAAGAAAAAAAAAAAGAAAGGCGATGAAGGGAAGTAATTTTTCGATGAAAAGGCAAACGAAAGAGAGAGAGAGAGAGAGGGGAGAGAAAGAGAAGGAGAGAGAGAGAGAGAGAGGGGGAGGGGGAGAGAGGGGGGAAGAGAGGAGAGAGAAAGAGAGAGGGAGAGAGAGGGGAGAGAAAGAGAAGGGGGAGAGAGAGAGAGAAAGAGAGAGGGAGAGAGAGAGAGAGAAAGAGAGAGGGAAGGAGAGAAGAAAGAGAGAGGGGAGAAAAGAGAGAGAAAGAGAGGGGGAGAGAGAGAGGGGAAAAAAAGAAGGGGAAAAGGGGAGGAGAAAGAAGAGGGAGAGAGAGGAGAAAAAAGAGAGAGGGGAGAGGAGAGAAAGAGAGAGGGGAAGAGAGAGAGAGAAAGAGAGAGGGAGAGAGGAGAGAGAAAGAGAGAGGGGAGAGAGAGAGAAAAAGGAGAGGGAGGAGAGAGAGAGAAAGAGGAGGGAGAAAGAGAGGAAAAGAGAGAGGGGGAGGAGAGAAAAAGAAAGAGGGGGAGAGGGGGAGAGGGGAAAAGAGGAGGGAGAGAGAGAGAGGAGAGGGGAAAAGGGGAAAAAAAAGAGAAAGAGAGAGGGGGGAAGAGAGAGAGAGAGAAGGGAGAGTCAGCCTTGGTTTGGTTTTTCTTTGTAAGGGTGTACTGTAAGTAAAAGCGGGCGAAGGATAAGAACACCCTACCCCCTAAACAAACTTGCAATGCAAGCCTGTGGGGCATTGGGTGTTTTTCAAAAGGGGGCCCATTGCTAAAGGGGAGTTGGACACTAAAAGAAAGTTAGATCGGAGGGTAGGCCCCAAAACCCTGGTGGCCGGTAAGGGAAAAAAAGGGTTTTATTCCCTGTAACTTATTCCACTCTAAATCGACAGGATGGGAACCTCTACTAGTATCAAGAGAAAGCGGCCCCTCTTTGTGAAACTTTGTCCCAAAACAAGTTTGACCCAGCAAGGGACCCTTTTGGAGGCAAGAACTGTTTTCAAAACTGTCGGGGGGTGACAAAAAGGGCAGGAGGGGGTGCATTTCCTTTTAAATCACTTGACCAAGAAAAGGCTGTGGGCCAGACAAGTTGAGCCAAGATTGTTGAGAAGATGTGCAGACCAGCTAGGCAGCACTCTAACTCGCATCTTTCAGCACTGCCTAGTACAGTGCAAATGGCCCTCTCCATGGAAAGAGGCAAATGTAGTCCCTGTTCACAAAAAGAAGAGCAGAGCAGAAATCAGCAACTACAGACCAGTGTCACTCCTGTCAATCACGGGTAAGATCCTTGAGACAATAATCTCAAGACAAATGACAGATTTTTTTGACTACCACTCACTACTTTGTGATCGTCAATATGGCTTCAGGAAAGGTTACTCTGCTGCTGATCTGTTGTTAAACCTCTCCACTAAGTGGCACCAGTCACTGGATGAATCCAAAGTCAGCTGTGTGGTAGCACTGGACATTGCTGGCGCTTTCGACCGGGTGTGGCACCAGGGCCTCTTAGCAAAACTTCAAGCACTGGGAATTGCAGGCTCTACGCTATGTCTCCTCAGTGATTACCTTTATGGTAGATCTCTAAGTGTAGTCCTCAATGGAACGGAATCAGCAAGACATCCTATTGGGGCAAGCGTTCCACAAGGAAGTGTGCTGGGTCCACTGTTATGGAATGTCTACTTCAACGACCTTCTTCATCTCATCCCAGAATCACATGCATATGCAGACGACTGTACACTGACATTCACTTATCCAAGAGAAGAAATGCCAGCTGCTCTAAGCTACATCAATCACCCGCTGAGAGTATATCAGCTTGGGGAAATAGATGCAAGTAACATTTGCACTGAGAAAAACGCAAATGATGATCGTCTCTAGGCACCATGATGGTAATGCTGGTGCAGTAGTAAGGATGAATGGGAGGATGTTGGCACCTGGAGAAGAAGTTGATATCCCTTTGGGGTGGGAAATTTGACTCCAAACTAACCATGAAGAACATGTTGTAAAATCTTGCAAACAAGGCAGCCAGGAAGCTTACAGCACTTCGCCGTATCTCGCATCTGCTTGACAGTAGGGGTTTCAAGATACTGTACGAGGCACAAGTACGCTCACACCTTGGTAATGCTCCACTTTCTTGGTTTGCCTGTCCCCCCTCTCATCTGCGACTGCTTGACAGAGTAGAGAACGAGCAAGACGTCTCATCTCTCGCCTGGACCCATCTGGATGGATCTGTCATTTCAGCAGAGCCTTCAACATAGGAGGGATGTGGGTGCCTTATGTTATGTACAAGGCCAATATTGTCAAAATACCACACTTGGATCCACTTCGAGGACAGGCGCGAAACAAGCTTTAATGCCACAAGACGGGCAGAAAGCAGCAACTTCACTCTGGCTGTACCCTTCTCCAGAACATCACTCCATCTGAGATCATACATAAACCCCGGATGACTCGAGTATGGAACACATTCGTTCAGCATAATGATGTCAACGAGATAACGTCAGTTGATCAAATGAAAATGCTGCCCACAGATGGCTCCAACTTCATCCTGTTCCCTATTGTATGTCTCATAACAATAAAAATGCTTTCAAATGAGCTGATGTAGGTAACAGCTCTTAGCTTGTCAATAAAGTTAGGAATCCTTAACCTGTAAATAGCTTGTCAATAAAGCTAGGGGTCCTTAACCTTGTCAAACCATGTGTAAAAAAAAAAAAAAAAAAAAAAAAAAAAAAAAAAAAAAAAAAGAGAGAGAGAGAAGAGAGAGGGAGAGAGAGAGAGAGGGAGAGAGAGAGAGGAGGAGGAGAGAGAAGAGAGAGAGAGAGAGAGAGGAGAGAGAGAGAGAGAGAGAGAGAGAGAGAGAGAGAGAGAGAGAGGGGAGAGAGAGGGGAGAGAGAGAGAGAGAGAGTATGGCTGACAGTGGTCTTAATATTGATTGTGAAAGGAACTCATTCCATCAGTCATGACCACCCACCCACCCCATTCATCCCATCCCACCACCCCACCATCCCACCACCCCAACCAACCCACCCACTCCAACCCCCCCAACCCTCCCACCCCATCCACACCCCTTTTCCACCCCTTCACCTCACCAGCCCACCCCATCCACCCACCGCACCAAACCCCATCCACCCAACCCACCCACCCCACCACCGCAAACATCCCACGCACCCCTCCCACCCAACCCCATCCACACTACCCCACCGAACCCTCCCCATCCTTCCAAATCCCCCATCCCCACCCACAACACCCACCCCATCCTTCAAATCCCAGACCTCACTCACACCGCCCCGCCAACCCCACCCACCATCCTCCACCCACCCATCCCAACCCCCCACCCCACCCACCCATCCACCAAACCCCCCACCACCCCCCACCTGA
>NC_069409.1:73506817-73514317 GCF_026875155.1 Cherax quadricarinatus
TCGTAGGGAGTATTCTGTTGGAGTGTTTTTAAAAATAATAAAGTTAGTTTGGGTCCTGGTTTAAACATTTGGTATATAATTGTGAGTAACAAATGGGTATAAAATTTTAAGGTTCTATTCAGTATTTATTTGTTTTGGGGGGTAAGTGAATTTTGAAAAGAGAAGATTTATAAACAGGTTAGTGTTTCTTTTATATTTACAGGTAATGAATTCCAGATTTTAGGGCCTTTTATGTGCATTGATTTTTTGCATAGCGTGGGGATGGACACGAGGAACATCAAAGAGTGATCTATGCCTTGTGTTTATGGTCAGGTGTTCTGTTTGAGGTTGGCAAGGAGATGTTTGAGGGGGGGTTTAAAATATCAGAGTTAAGTGTTCTATGTATGTAATAGGTGCAGTAATAAGTATGGTGTTTTTTTATGGTGAGTAGGTTTAGTGTATTGAATATTGGTGGAGTGTGTGCCTGTAGTGAGAATTTTTTTATCATTCTAATGCAGCCTTTTTTTGGGGTAATTAGTGGTCTGAGATGGTTAATTGTTGTTGACCCCCATGCACAAATTCCATAGGTGAGATAGGGGTAAATAAGAGAGTGATATAGGGCCGGGAGGGCTGGACTGTGGAACTAGTACCGTATCTTCGATAGTATGCCTAAAGTCTTGGAAATTTTCTTAGAAATTTGTTGTATATGTGTATGAAATTTGAGTCTTTATCAGGTGGATTCCCAAGAATTTTCCCTCTGTTAGTTTTGTGATAGGTGATCCGTTTATCATTATGTTAAGAGGGACATCTGTAGCTCTGTTCCCAAAAACTGAATGAAGTAGGTTTTGTCAATGTTTAGTGTAAGTTTGTTAGTCCTCATCCAGGTAGATATTTTCTTTTAATTGGGTATTTATAATATTGGCTGGGTGTGACTGGGCTCGGGTGAGAGAAGACGTATTTTGGTGTCATCTGCAAATAGTGTGGGTTTGAGTAATTGCGAAGCATTTGGAAGGTCATTTATGTATAGGAGAAAGAGAAGGGGGCCCTAGGACACTTCCCTGTGGGACACCAACTGTAATTGGTTTGCGCAGAAGAGTTTGCCCCATTTGCGTACACATATTGGCTTCTGTTGCTGAGGAATGACTGAGGTAGTTGAGGGAGTGCCCTCTTATCCCATAGTGTGACAATTTTACGTGGAGCAAGTCATGGTCAACGTATCAAAAGCTTTACGTAAGTCAATGAAGATCCCCAGTGGGACTTCTTTTTTCTCTATTGCAGTGTATATATGTTCTAGCATGTGTATAATAGCATCATTAGTATTTTTATTAGGCCTGAACCCAAAATTTGGCAGGGTTTGAGTATGTTTTGGAGATAAGGTGGGAGTAAAATTCGTTTATGAATTAATTTTTCGAAGATTTTGAGAGGGGGTTTGTAAGTTGGATTTGGCCTATAGTTATTCAACTCTGTTTTGGTCTCCTCCTTTGTGGATGGGGGTGGAACCCTTGCTATTTTGAGTACTGTAGGGAAGGTGGAGGATTCAATGGATTTGTTAAAGAGTGTTGCAATGATTGGTGATAGCACTTGTGACACTTTTTTGTATATAAAGGGTGGTAAGGTATTTAATTCCTGCCTTGTTTTTTAGTGTGTTGTTTAATAAGGGAGACTTCGTTGGGTTAGTCGGAGCTAGGATTCAGTGTGTTCGGGTAGTTGCCCGTGAGGTAGTCATTTGGTGGGGTATCTGAGCTTGGGAATTTTATTGGCAAGGTTTTGTCCTATAGTGGAGAAGAAATCATTGAGTCTGTTTGCTGTTTCTGTTGGGGGGGAGTTGGGGTTCATCTGATTTTGCTAATTTTATTTCGCTATTTTGTGATATCTTTTTTGTTCCCAGAATTTCTGATAGGGTTTTCAGGTCTTTTTTATATCACCTCGTAAGTTGGATAATCTGTTTCTCATAATTTCAATTTTTTTGCCCTTCTTATCAGGCTGGTTAGGATTGACGAGTAACGTTTTGTTTGGTCCTTGGTTATGTGACCCATTCTGTACGTTTTTCATATTGGTGTTTTGTATTTATGGATTTGAGAATGCTGGGTGTTAGCCCGGGACTGTTCAGTCTCTTAGCTGTCATCTGTTTTGTTTTTTTAGGGCAGTGCTTGTTATAGAGGTATTGGGTCTTTTTTAGAAAATTTTTTAATACATTTTGTCAATATCTGTATAGATTTCTAGCTTTAGTGTGCCAATCAATGTTTGTACTGCTGTTGTGAAGTTATTAAATGGTGCCTCATTGTGAAGTCTGAAGGTGACTTTAGTAGTGTCTTGGGTAGATTACCAAGAGTTGTTATGAGGAAAGAGGGTAGTGGTCGTGGTATTATCTGTAATTATGCCTGATTTAAAGGGGATATGGTTTTTGGTCCAGATGTGGTCAAGTAGGGAAACACTAGTCTCTGTAACTCTTTAGGTTTTGTTACTGTTGGTAGCACATGCAGTTACTCATTGTGTTTGTGAATTCAGTAACGTGTGGGTCCCGGTCTTGCAGGAGATTTTTTATTGAAGTCACCTGAGAGTAGTAAGTGATCTTTGTTCATGCGTGCATCAGTTATCATACTTCCTAGATTTTGACTAAATTGGCTAATGTTTGATGTTGGGTTTTCTGTAGATGTTTATCAATGTGAGAGGTTTTTGTAGGTATTTGGATTTGAATTTTAGCTATTATATATTTTCCCCCTGTTCATCCCTTGTGCAAGTATTAGTGATACATTCTAGTTGGTCTGAGTAGTATATGGCTGTGCCACCCCCTTGTTGATATGGCCTACAGTTGTGTATGGCTGTGTAACCAGGAATGGCATAGACATCTGTACTATCAGGCTTTAGCCAGGTTTCAGTTAGTGTAATGATGGACATATTGGCATGTAAGGAATTTAGTAATGCTAGGAGGTCATCGTAATGCTTGCTTAAAGATCTGATATTGTAGTTAAAGATAGTTATGTTGTTGTTGGCACTGATAGAACATTTAAACATGATATTTATCAACACGGAAACTAAAACTTCAAAGGAAATGATTGGATAAGCAATGAATGAGGCAGAACCAGTCTGGTTGTAACAGAAGACAACCAACACTCATACATGTTGACAACCCGGGAAGAGACAAAAGGAGAGGTGGTTGGTTGACCACTTGGGTGCTGCTAATCGGTTGTTCCCGGCTGCAGTACCCTGTGTGACGTCATCACACTCAGTGTTGGGGCTGATGAACCGGCTTCATCAGGTGTTCACCTCGGCTTCACTGAATCCACAGTTCGACGGCCTCAGAGTTACCTGATGGCCTCACTAAGTACACCAGCTTGACTAGTTTCCTGCTGCAGAGAAATGATACGAAAGTTTATACTCTTATGTTGTACCGAAGAATGCTGTTATTTTGTTAAAATTTACTTGTAAACTTTCAACAATAGTATGTGTGCTTTCTCTTCCCGGACTACATTCCTATTACAGTTCTGGTAATTGTTAAGTTACCTTAATTAACAGGCCGAGTATTTGGTCTTGATTCCCCTAGATATGATATACCTTGATTACCAGAATTTGTAATATTGTAATAATAGACAAAAAGGTGTAACCCATATTTCGACCTCACTTTGAAGTTCACATCAGCAGAAGACAACCTCAGACTGAGATCGACTCACGTAACTCTTCTCTTCTTGTCTTCACCTGTGTTAATTCCTAACACACAAGAACGCATCACACTGACCATATTTACAGAGAAAAGTCACGATATCAATATATATATATTACCTTTCCACTTAGATCGAAAAGCTTCATATAACCCTCGTAAGTCGAAGTCACCAGCCACTTCCTCCTTCCTGAAGCTCAGCCAGTTGTGAGCCCCTGCCAGTCACTTCCCTGAAGCCAGAGGACCCGACCTCCCGCCCTCAACCCCGTCACAGTGTCAGCCACCATCCCTCAGCGTGGAGCGTCAACCACCCTGGACCAGATCTGAGAGGGTTCAGTAATAATAATTCTAACGTTGCGAGCGAATGAATATATGCAGATTCATTCGTGCCCTAAATACGTAGCAGAGTTGAGTTCGTAAGACAGTAAAGTACATTCAATACCTCTGGATCAAAACGAAGAGCAGAGACCCACACTTCTCCAAGCCGAAAGAGGCTTGACGAAGTGGAGGGGTATTACGTAGTGTGACACTACGTAATATCTCTCCCACAAACACCAACACTCTCTAATACTCTTCCCACAAACACCAACACTCTTCGTCTCAATACTCTTCCCATCAAATCACCAAACAACACTCTCTAATACTCTCCCACACACACCAACACTCTCGAATGCCTCTTCCCATCCTCAACGTTACTATACCCCTCCCACAGTCCACACCGAAACAATCCCTCCCCTCTCCCCTCTCCTCTCTCCCCCCCCTGGCTTCCGCATCCCTAGTCGTCTTGGGAACTTAGCTAAATGGTCGTGAAGATGGCGTAAAAGACGGTCCCAGACTAATTTCAGGACCTCATTTGGTTAAGTTTGGACGATGCAGTTTTACCTTTGATGACCTGCAAAACTCTGAATTTTATGCCACTTTCATATCACATGTGAATTATTTTAAAGGCACCTCCACTTGGCACTGTCCGAGAGAGAGAGAGAAAAGAGAGAGAGAGAGAGGAGAGAGAGAGAGAGAAGAGAGAGAGAGAGAGAGAGAGGAGAGAGAGAGAAGAGAGAGAGAGAGAGATGAGAGAGAGAGATAGATAGAGAAGAGAGAGAGAGAGAGAGTTCCAATTCAGGATGATAGAATTTATTACTTTATATATGAAACCCATCCTGTGTGCCACCCGCACAGTGGGTGTTCCCACAGTGTAACTGTCACACAGTGTAACTCCCACACACACTGTGGGTGTTCCCACAATGTAACTGCCACACAGAGTAAGTCCCACACACACTGTGGGTCTTCCCACAATGTAACTGCCACACAGTGTAACCCCCACACACACTGTGGGTGTTCCCACAATGTAACTGCCACACAGAGTAAGTCCCACACACACACTGGGTGTTCCCACGATGTAACTGCCATACAGTGTAACTCCCACACACACTCTGTGGGTCTTCCCACAATGTAACTGCCACACAGTGTAACCCCTCCACACACTGTGGGTGTTCCCACAATGTAACTTTAAAATATATATGAGTTCTCATTATTATTCCGACCACCACTACCACCATCCACACCATCTTCAGTCTTAGCACCATCCCAGACCACTACCACACCACCACACCAACTTCAGTCTTAGCACCATACCACCACCCACACCATATTCATCTTAGCAACCACCCACCACTACCACCATCCACGCCATCTTCAGTCTTAACACCACCCCACTACCACCATCCACATACCATCTTCATTTCTAGCAACCACTTACCACCATCCACAACCATCTTCAGTCTTAGCCACCACCACCACTACCACCATCCACGTCCATCTTCCAGTCTCAGCTACCACCACCACTACCACCAACCTCACCATCTTCAGTCTTAGCACCACCAGCCCACTACCAACCATCCACACCATCTTCAGCCGTAGCACCACCACCACTACCAACCATCCACGCCATCTCAGTCTTAACACACCACCACTACACTGGGTCATCCACACCATATTCAGTCTTAGCACCACTACCACCATCCACAACCATATTCAGTCTTAGCAACCACCACCACTACCACCATCCACACCAACTTCAGTTCTTATAGCACCACCAACCTCTACCACCATCTACACCATCTTCAGTCTTAGCACCACCACCACTACCACCATCCACACCATCTTCAGTCATTAGCACCACCAACCATACCACCATCCACACTCATCTTCAGTCTTAGCACCCAACCACACACTACTCACCATCTACACCATCTTCAGTCTTAGCACCACCACCACTACCACCATCCCCACACCATCTTCAGCCTTAGCAACACACCACCACTAACCACCATCCACACCATCTTCAGTCTAAACCACCACCACTACCTACCATCCACACCATATTCAGTCTTAGCACCACACCACCATCCACCACCATATTCAGTCTTACACCACCACCACTACCACCATCGACACCAACTTCAGTCTTAGCACCACCACCACTACCACCATCCACACCACTTAAGTCTTTAGCACCACCACCACCTTACCACCATCTACACCATCTTCAGTCTTTCACCACCACCAATACCACTCATCTACACCATCCTTTTCAGTCTTAGCACCACCACCACTACCACCATCCACACCATCTTCAGTCTTAGCACTACCATCTCTACCAACCCATCTACACCATCTTCAGTCTTAGCACCACCACCACTACCACCAGCCCACATCATCTTCAGTCTTAGCACCACCACCAACTACACCAATCCACACCATCTTCAGTCTTAGCACCACCACCACACCACCATCCACACCAACTTAAGTCTTAGCACCACCACCACTACCACCATCTACACCATCTTCAGTCTTAGCACCACCACCACTACCACCATCCACACCATCTCAGTCTTAAGCACCACCATCAACTACCACCATCGACACCAACTTTCATCTTACGCACTTCACCACCACCCTAAACCACCATCCACACCATATTTCCAGTCCTTAGCACCAAAAAAAAAAAGGTAATTTAAAGAAACCACTACCAAAAATCAAAAAATTTGTTTAGGATTAGACAAAAACCACTACAAATTCCAAAACATAGTCTGTATTTGAAAAAAACATCATCTATAACCTCCATCCAAACCATCTTCAGTCTTAGCAACCACAACCACTACACCATCAACAAAATCTTTCACCTTAAGCACCTCTAACCTTTACAACCATCCACACCATTTTCCAGTCGTAGCACCACCACCACTACCACCATCCAACCACCACTTCAGGTCTTTGCACCACCAACACTACCACCATTCCACACCATCTTCAAGTTTTAGCACCACCACCACCTACTACCACCATCCACACCATCTTCAGTCTTAAGACCACCACCACTACCACCATACACACATCTTCAGTCTTAGAACCACTTACTACCATCCACACATCTCATCTTAGCACCACTACCACCATCCACACATCTTCAGTCTTAGCACCACCACCACTACCACAATCCACACCATCTTCAGTCTTAGCACCACTACTACCATCCACACCATCTTTAGTCTTAGCACCTCCACCACTACCACCACATCCACTCATCTTCAGTCGTAGCACCATCACCGACTACCACCACCACACCAGCTTCAGCCTTAGCAACCATCACCATTAACACCATCCACACCAATCTTCAGCCTTAGCACCACCACCATTACCACCATCCACACCATCTTCAGTCTTAGCACCACCACCACTACCACCATCCACACCATCTTCAGCCTCAGCACCATCACCACTAAAAACCACTTTCCACAACCATCTTCAGTCTGAGCACCACCACCACTACCACCACCACACCATCTTCATCTTAGCACCACCAC
>NC_069409.1:73519317-73531817 GCF_026875155.1 Cherax quadricarinatus
CAAAATTCACGTCATCTGCGAACAGGGACACTTCAGAGTCATTCCTTCCATCATGTCGTTCACATATATAAAAAATAGCACTGGTCCAGAACTGACCCCTGTGGGACCCCGCTCGTAACAGGCGCCCCCTGTGATACCTCTTCACGTACCATGACTCGTTGCTGCCTCCCTGTCAGGTATCCCCTTTTCCATTGCAGTGCCCTTCCTTTTAAAGTGTGCCTGATCCTCCAGCTTCTGCACTAATCTCTTGTGGGAACTGTGTCAAAGGCTTCTGCAGTCTAGGAAAACGCAATCTACCCAAAACCCCCTCTCCCCGTGTCTTACTTCTGTTACCTTGTCATAAAACTCCAGGAGGTTTGGATACGATTTCCCTCCTGAACCCATGCTGGTTTTCATTAAATCTTGTTCCTTTCCAGGGTTCGATCACTCTCCTCCGAAATCTTTCCATGTTTGCACACAAATACAGAGCCACGGGTCTTAGTTTAGTGCCTGTTTTCTTTTCCTTTTCTTAAATTGGGGGGACTACATTAGTGTCCTTCCATTTCTCAGGTAGTTGCCAGTTTAAAGGGATGTGTTGAAGTTGGGTTAGAGTCCACACAGCATCTCTGCTCTTTCTAAGGACCCAGGGAGATTTTCCCGGTCCATCGCCTTTGAGTGTAAAGGGTCATTTAAAGAGCTTCTTCACCTCCTCCTCAGTTGTTGTATTCATCCAACACTTGTTGGTTTTCCCCCTTTTGATTTCCCTTCTGTGCTGTCTTCCCACACCCCTTCCTTTCTATTTAAAAAAACCCCTTTAAATCTCCTGTCAGCTCCTACTACCTCCTGATCATTTCTTGTGATTCTCCCCCTTCGTCCTTAATCGTCACCTGGTCTTTGACTGTTGTCTTCCCCCTATGTGGCATACAACAGTTTCGGGTCAGTTTGATTTCGATGCATGTCTTTTCATACTGTCGCTGGGCCCCCTCCTTACCTGTCGTCCTTTCCCGGCTCTGCGACTGACCCCTTTTTTTGTGTGTTCTCCCTTCGTACTTTTTCCATTCTCTTTGCATTTTGTTTTTGCCTCCTTACACCGCGTAAACCAGGGGCTCATTCTGGTCTTCCCGTTGTTTCTGTTCCCCTTGGGAATAAACCTTTTTCCCCTGCTCCTTTCATTTTGTTGCTACATATTCCATCATTTTATTTACGGCTTCCTGCCAGTTCTCGTCCCATGGACCTCCCCCCAGGAAGTTCTTCAACCCTATGTAGCCCCCCTTTTAAAGTCAGGCTTTTCCCTTCTACCCTGTTATCTCTCCCTTGCAGGGGTTTCAGTATTCAAACACAGAACACGTGGGCGCTACTCCTAGGGGGCTCTCATATTTATTCCTCAATGTCTAGCTGCCCGGGGAAAACCCAAAGGGCCAATCTTTCCCGGTTCATCCTCCCCCTCCCCCTCTGGTAGTGTCCTTTAAAAGTTGGTGCATAGGTTTTTCCCCGCACCACGTCCAACATCCCGGCTCTCCATGTTTTTGGGACCCCCCTGGGCTCCAGGTTTTTCCCCTCAAAACCCCTGGTTAAAAACCCCCATAACCAGCAACTTTTGCTCTGTGGAGTGAGCTTCTTGCCACCTCGCAAGTGTGTCCACCATTGCTTTTTTGCCTCTTCAATTCCCCTCTTGGCCTCCGCAGTTCTGTGGGGGATTATCTCACGGGAATGACCCCTTTGTGTTCCCCAGACTGAAGGTACCTGCTATTTCTCTTTCTCCCCTCATCATTCCCTTCTTTTTTCTCGAATTTCCATCTGTTTTTTTTCGAGCAGAGCAACCCCCCCCCCCCCCAGCCCCTTTTTATTTCCTCATGATCTGGTATCCTGGTGGGGGGATTTCATCTGTTTTTGCTCCGGAGTTTTTTTTCTGTAACCTTGATGTCTGGGACTCTCATTGATTCTTTCTTCCCTTCCCCTGTTTATTCGTTAATCCATTTGCATTTGTGTACCAAACCCTTTAACTTCTGTTCTAAACTGTAACTGGGTGCGGGGGGGGGGAAACAGAGGGATCGGTGTGTGATGGTTGGGTTTGGAAAATTTTTCAGTTTCCTGGGGGTTTCGTGGCTGGAGCCTTCTGAGGTGTTTTTGGGGGTGCGCTTGTCCTTCCTTTGATCCTGGGGTTTTTTCTGCTCTCCTTTTTTTTTTCCTCCCATTTCTCCTTTTTTTTTGAACTCTCTCTTTCATTTTTCCCTTTCTTTCCCCCTGTTCTGTCTCGGTCGAGGTAAAAACTCCGGAACCCCTGCTTTTTTGTGTGTGTGTGGTGTGTGTGTGCGTGCGTGCGTGGTTGTGTGTGTGGCGTGTGTGTGTGGGTGGGGGTGTGTGTGTGTGTGGTGTTGTGTGTGTGTGTGTGTGTGTGTGTGTGTGTGTGTGTGTGTTGTGTGTTGTGTGTACTCACCTAGTGGGGTTTTGCGGGGGTCGTTTCACGCCCCGGGCCCCCCCTCTTCACTGTGTGTGGGCACAAAAAACACAGTCATGGTTTTGGGAAATAACACCAGATTTGAAACCCAAAATTTGTGTTATTTATTTAAAAAAGAAAATCATGTTTTTGGTTTACCTCTTGTTTATTTACAAAGTAACCCCTGCTGTTTTTTTACCTCTTTTTTATTACAAAGTAATCATGGTTGTTTCCCTTTGTTTATTTCAAAGAAAACTCACTGCTTTTTGTTTACCTTTGTTTTTTCAAAGTAACTCACCCTTTTGTTTACCTTTTTTTATTTAAAAAAGTAACACTGCTTGTTGTTTACCTCTTGTTTATTTACAAAGAAACTCATGCTGTTTTTTCCCTCTTGTTTTTTTAAAAAGTAACTCAGTTGTTGTTTACTTTGTTTATTTAAAAAGTAATCCTGCTGTTTTTTCCCTTTTTTTATTTAAAAAAGTAACTCATGCTGTTGTTTACCTTTGTTTATTTACAAAGAACTCATGCTGTTGTTTACCTCTTTTTTATTTACAAAGAAACTCATGGTGTTTCCCTTGTTTATTTCAAATACTGCTTTTGTTTACCTTTGTTTATTTACAAAGAAACTCACTGTTTTGGGTTTCCCTTTGTTTTTTTACAAAAAAAATCACTGCTGTTGTTTACTCTTGTTTATTTACAAAGTAATCCCGCTGTTGTTTACCTCTGTTTTTTTTAAAAGTAACTCACCTGTTGTTTCCCTCTTGTTTTTTAAAAAGTAACTCAGCTGTTGTTTCCCTCTTTTTTATTTACAAAGTAAAATCATGCTTTTGTTTCCCTCTTGTTTATTTAAAAAGTAACTCACTGCGTTGTTTACCTTTTGTTTATTTACAAAGAAATCATGTGTTGTTTACCTTTGTTTTTTTAAAAAAGTAACTCACTGTGTTGTTTTCTTGTTTATTTACAAAGAAAATCATGCTGTTTTTTTCCTCTTGTTTATTTCAAAGTAACTCACTGTGTTTTTCCTCTTGTTTATTTAAAAGTAATCATGCTGTTGTTTCCCTCTTGTTTATTTACAAAGAAAACTCATGCTGTTTTTCCTCTTGTTTATTTAAAAAGAAAACTCACTGCTGTTTTTTTCCTTTTTTTATTTACAAAGTAACTCAGTGTGTTTCCTCTTGTTTTTTTAAAAAGAAACTCACTGCTGTTGTTACCTCTGTTTATTAAAAAGAAACTCACTGTGTTGTTTCCTTTTTTTAAATTTAAAAAGTAAACCCTGCGTTTTTTAAATCTTGTTTTTTACAAAAAAACTCACTGCTGTTGTTTCCCTCTTTTTTATTTACAAAGTAACTCCCCGTGTTGTTTCCTCTTGTTTATTTAAAAAGTAATCACCCTTTTTTGTTTACCTTTTGTTTATTTCAAATTAACTCACCGTGTTGTTTCCTCTTGTTTATTTAAAAAGTAACCCCCGCTTTTTGTTTACCTTTTTTTATTTACAAGAAACTCAGCTTTTTGTTTACCTTTGTTTATTTACAAAGAAAACTCCTGTGTTTTTTTCCTTTGTTTTTTTAAAAAATCAGCTTTTTTCCCTTGTTTATTTACAAAGTAACTCACTGCTGTTGTTTACCTCTTGTTTATTTACAAAGTAACTCACTGCTGTTGTTTACCTCTTGTTTATTTACAAAGTAACTCACTGCTGTTGTTTACCTCTTGTTTATTTACAAAGTAACTCACGCTGCTTTCCCTCTTGTTTATTTACAAAGTAACTCATGGTTGTTTCCTCGTTTTTTTAAAAAGAAACTCCTGCTTTGTTTATCTTGTTTATTTACAAAGTAACTCACTGCTGTTTTTACCTTTGTTATTTACAAAGTAACCCCACGCTGTTGTTTCCTTTGTTTTTTACAAAGAAAACTCCCGCTGTTGTTTACCTCTTGTTTTTTAAAAAGAAATCCCCGCTGTTGTTTACCTCTTGTTTATTTACAAAGTAACTCACCGGTTGTTTACCTCTTGTTTATTTACAAAGTAACTCACTGCTGTTGTTTCCCTTTTGTTTTTTTAAAGTAACTCATGCTGTTGTTTACTCTTGTTTATTTAAAAAAATAATCATGTTTGTTTTCCCCGTTTTTTAAAAAAGAAACCACTGTGTTTGTTTACCTCTTGTTTATTTAAAGAAAACTCACCGCTGTTGGGTTTTCCCTCTTGTTTATTTACAAAGAAACCCGCGGTTGTTTCCTCTCGTTCTTTGAAATAATTAAAAAAAAAAATCGTTATCCCTTTTTTTAAAAAATTGAGAATTTTAAAAACCCATTTATTTAGCCAGTTTTTTTTTTTTTTTTTGGTGCTGCGTTGTGGTTTATTAAGTTTCAAACCTATCGATAACGGGGTCTTTTGGGCTGCGTGTCCCCTGTACACCACGGTAAAAACCCACTTTGTACCCCGTAATGAATAATGTCACTGTCAGTGTTGTCACTGACTTCACAAGTTCTGTATTACACTGATAAACACGCCACAAAAACCCCACAGTGTGTAAACTGAGACACACATACAAAAACAATTCTCTGTGTTATAAGAGAGTAAAGGGGTTTCGTAGCAGGTTTAAAAATTAGGATTCTATGCTGTAGAATAAAGCCTAATACAGTGGATCGGGGAAACCCAAGGGGACTCGAAAATGACCAAATAATTGAAAAAGCCCCTCCCCCCCCCAACTCAAGTAGTTGAGAGTCAGTATTGGAGACTGGCCGGGTCAGGCCGGGCGCGGGGGCGTTGCCCCCGGAATAAACCGGAAACCTCAGGTAACCGGGGAAGGCCAGGTGACACGAGGCTTGAAACTCATATATGCACTCCAAGTTTTCCACACCCCTAAGAATGAGCAATTTGGTGTGTGTGTGGGGGGGGTTTCGGTTCCACTCTTACGTTCTTATGAGTGGTTTCGTTGATTGATTAACGGGGTTTAAAATTTTACTAGACGAGGATTTTTAAAAACCCTCGAATTGTTACCCCGTGTTTTAATCATCGGCTATATAGCAGAGATATATAACCCTCTCGGTTATATACCCTGTTTTTTGTTTTGTTTTATAGATTATGTTGGTAACGTGTTTTCCAGCAGACGTGCAAAAAGCTCCAAAATCCCGGCCCGGTGTTTCTGTACCCTGATAAAAACGTCTTTTATTAAATATCCCTCACCGTTACAAAAGCACACACACACACAACGCCATACAGACACAACACACAAACACACACAACCCCACAACACACAACCCCCACAACACCACACACCACACCCATCAAGGAAAAGATCGGGGGGTGAGTATAACACCAGGAACATCCCCTGGCGCACACAACCAAATAACTGCTGAGCTAGGGGGCCCCCTAAAAACCCTAGAACACCCTTCCGAATCTTAAAAAGGAATCATTAGGACCTGTACACGTGTACGTTGGGCCCCCTTTTTGGAGTATGGGCCCCAGTTTGGCCCCCACACCTCCCAAAAGCCGTAAAAGAAACTAGAGAGAGTGAAAAAGGTTTGCAACAAGTAGCCCCAGAGCAAAGAGGTATGTCCAGGGAGGGTTTAAGGGAAATCCCCTGACGACATGGAGGACAGGAGAGAGGGGGGGGCATGATAAAGACATAAAAAATACTGAGAGGAATTGACAAGGTGGAAAAAGACGGATTTTCCCAAGAGTTGGACACGTAACAAGGGGGACACAGTTGGAAGCGGAAGACCAGATAAATCCAGGGATGTTGGAAGTATTTTTCAGCCCAGGTGTCGAAGTGGAATTTTTTGGGGGAAGCGATGTAGTGGGGGCAGGACCCTACATAGCTTTAAGCAGAGGTTGAAAAAAGCCCGGCCAGGGAGAGGATGTAGCGATCAGTGAAGAGGGGGCCAGGAGCTCGGATCGACCCCGCAACCCAATGGTGGTCAACTAGGTGAGTACACACACAGCACTTAAAGCCAAAAACACACACCAACCACACACACACACACACACACACCACACACACCACACACGCCCTACACGCACCACAAACACACACACACACACACCACACACACACCACACACCACACCACATAAACACACACCACATGTGGGGAGACACACTGGGTCGTGTTTTGGTGTAATTTTGACTGTGCCATAAAGGAAAAGAGTGTGGGTTGGGCGTGTGCAGCAAAAAGAGTGCATTAATCACTTAAGCCCGAAAAAAGGAAATATAAGTGATCCAAAAAAGAAAAAAAAAGGGAAAAATTTGGGGAGTGTTTAGTGGAGGCCGTGGAAGGGGGGGAAAGGTTGTGTCAGGCCCAAATAGTGTTGATAAAGCGTGGGGTTTTGAGAAAAGTGCGACTCAAGACCAGGGGGATAAAAGATATGTATAGATGTGTCAGTAAAAAACGTGATGAGTGAAAAAATTAGAAAAGGTGAGACTTAGTGCATACAGGCGTTAGTGGAAAAAATTACCCAGAAGCTCAAACATCAACTTTGGGACAGGACAGACCTGCAAAGTTACTCCCCCTGCCCGCCCCCAAGTAATTTTACCTAGTTTGGTTGCATGGGGTCAATAGTACCTGTCTTACTGGAAATTTTGGGGGGCACTTCCCCCGAGCTATCAGAATTGAAAAAGCAGCATTTCGGATTTAAAAGATTTAGAGGAGCGCAAAAGGCGAAGCCTAGTGTATTTTTTTTTGAACGTAATTTTAAACGATAAGACGTACAGTGGGAACCAAGAGATGGGTACTATACATAAATATGTGTACTTGGGGGAAAAAAAGGATGTTTTTAAAAACATACGACACACACTTGGGGAGAAAAGCACTGTTGTTTGGCCTTGAATAGCTGAAGCACACAAACCCCAACACACACAACCAAAACACACCACCATATATAGACACACACACACAATTTAAAAGGGTTTTAAAATTCCCGTGAAGTGACCCAATAAACCCTTTTCTTTCCCCCCTCTCTTCCCCCTCCTCCCTCTCTCTCTCTCTCTCTCTTCTTCTCTCTTTTTCTCTCTCTTCTCTTCTCTCTCCTCTCTCCTTTTCTCTCTCTCTCTTCTCTCTCTCTTTCTCTTCCCCCTTTTCTCATCCTCTCTTCCTCTCTTCTTCCTTCTCTCTTCCTCCCTCTTTCTCTCCTCTTCCTCTCTCTCTCCCTCTCCCCCACTTCTTCCTCTTTCCTCTCTTTCTCTTTCTTCCTCTTTTTTTCTCCTCTCTTTCCCTTGTCACCCCCCCCCTCTCTTACCTTTTCCTTTCATTTCTCCCCTTTCTCCCTTTTTTCCCCCCCTTTAGGTCCCTTCTCTCTCTCCCTATCTCTCACTCTCCCCCTTTTCTTTTTCTCTTTCTCTCTCTCTTTTATAACAAAAAAAAAAAAAAAATGGTTGGACTCGCAGGAATGGGATAGTGACAATGGTATGGTGGGGGGAATGGTGGGGAACAGTGGAAAAGGATGGCAAAAGGAAAAGAAAATTTGGAGAGCTTTTTGGGAAAAAAATGGAGGGAAAAAGCTCTCTGTGAAATGGGGGAAAAGGTTTGGGGAAGGAGACGAAAAATTGGGAGGGACAAGTCGAAAAATGCAGTAGCGGGTAAAGGTCTGAATTTGGGAAAACAGGCGAAGCACGTTCAGGGGGATGACCGAGAAAAACCCATACGATGATGAGAGGCTGAAAAAAGGGAAAGGAAGGGGATATGAAATGCTAAAGGTCTATCAGCCCGCAAAGAAGGGCCCGGGAGTGGAGGGAAGAGCAGATGGGTGCGAGGGAGGGAGATAGGTGAATGTGAGGCAAAACCATGTACCCGAGCCCCTGGAAAAAACAAGGGAGAAAAAGACCCCATACGACGTATGCTACCAGGTCTCCCCCCCCCACAGGCCCCCCAAAAACGTTTGGAAAGGAAATGAAGGTTGGTACACAAAAGCGATGGAAAAACAACAAGTGGGGGGGTGGCACGAAAGAGTCAAGAGGCATACCCGACATCTAGCGATCCCGAAACAAGTTACAGGATGATAAAAGATACCATCTTTCCCGCGGGAACCCGATTTTTAGAAAAAACGAAGGAAAGGGGGGGTGGAGGGTGGTTTTCTGATCAAACACCCTGGAATTTTTATGAGCTGGAAGAGGAGAAGCGGAGAAAAAAGTGATTACATTAGCGGGGAAGCTTACTTGGTGGTCCCCAAGGTCATAATTGCAGTGATGTATAAAAACCCCCCAAAGAAAAGGGAGGAGGCCGGGAAGAGTTGACGAGGAAAGAGCGAGGTTGACACACTGGCTGCAGGGGCGAGAAAAGTCATGCATGCGGGCAAAAATTTGATCATGGGCGACTTTTAACCCAGGAGATCGAAAGGGAGAATTTGGGGCCCCATGGGGGCCAAGATAAAGGGGGTAAGAGGGGGTGGTACTGGAAAACTTCAGGGACCAACACTAAGGGGCACTAAGAGAGAGAGGAGAGGATGAACCGCAAAACTGGGCTTATATTCACCTTGAGTAGTGATATTGAGGACATACATTGAAAGGGCCCCCTTTGGGGCCAGGATTTTGGTTTTTTTAGTTCGAATACACAGTAGAGCTACAAGGGAGGGGGAAGCAGGAAGGCAGGACAAATGAAACCAAATACAGGAAAGGGGACTACAAGGGGTTTGGGGAAATTCCCGAATGAGGGTTTAGTGGGACAGGAACTGGGAGGGAAGCCCGTTAATGGATGTGGAATATGTAGCAACAATGTGCAAGGGGTGAAAGGGGAGGTTTGTACCCAAGGGTAAAAGGAATAAAGAAAAAAGCCAGGATGAGCCCATGGTTCCCCCAAAATGCAAGGAGGCAAAAAAAACCCAAGTGTGCTAGGGAATGGGAAAAAATATAGAAGGCAAAGGACCCAGGAGAATAAGGGAGCGTCGTAGAGCAGAAAAGAATATGCACAGATAAGAAGGGAGGCCCCAATCTTGAAAACGAATGCAGCAAAAGCCAAATTGACCCCAAGTGTTAACGCCACACAGGAAAAAAACAACCCTTAAGGACCAGGGAAACAGGTAAGGAAGGAAGGAGGGGAGACAACAAGAATGACCCTGAAGTATGTGAGGAACTCAACAAAAGATTCAAAGAAGTGTTCACAGAGGAGACAGAAGGGGCTCCAGAAAGACGGAGAGGTGGGGTACACCACCATGTGTTGGACACAGTACACACAACCGAGGAAGAAGTGAAGAGGCTTCTGAGTGAGCTAGATACCTCAAAGGCAATGGGGCCAGATAACATCTCTCCATGGGTCCTGAGAGAGGGAGCAGAGGCACTATGTGTACCTCTAACAACAATATTCAATACATCTATCGAAACAGGGAGATTGCCTGAGGCATGGAAGACAGCAAATGTGGTCCCAATCTTTAAAAGGGAGACAGACATGAAGCACTAAACTACAGACCAGTGTCACTGACATGTATAGCATGCAAAATCATGGAAAAGATTGTCAGGAGAAGAATGGTGGAACATCTAGAAAGGAATGATCTCATCACCAGCAGACAACATGGTTTCAGAGACGGGAAATCCTGTGTCACAAACCTACTGGAGTTCCATGACATGGTAACAGCAGTAAGACAAGAGAGAGAGGGGTGGGTGGATTGCATTTTCTTGGACTGCAAGAAGGCGTTTGACACAGTACCACACAAGGGATTAGTGCAAAAACTGGAAGACCAAGCAGGGATAACAGGGAAGGCACTGCAATGGATCAGGGAATACTTGTCAGGAAGACAGCAGCGAGTAATGGTACGTGGCGAGGTGTCAGAGTGGGCATCTGTGACCAGCGGGGTCCCACAGGGGTCAGTCCTAGGACCAGTGCTGTTTCTGGTATTTGTGAACGACATGACGGAAGGAAATAACTCGAGGTGGTCCCTGTTTGCAGATGACGTGAAGTTGATGAGAAGAGTTCATTCGATCGAAGACCAGGCAGAAATACAAAGGGATCTGGACAGGCTGCAGACCTGGTCCAGCAACTGGCTCCTGGAGTTAAATCCCACCAAGTGCAAAGTCATGAGGATTGGGGAAGGGCAAAGAAGACCGCAGACGGAGTACAGTCTAGGGGGCCAGAGACTACAAACATCACTCAAGGAAAAAGATCTTGGGGTGAGTATAACACCAGGCACATCTCCTGAAGCGCACGTCAACCAAATAACTGCCGCAGCACATTGGCGCCTGGCAAACCTCAGAACAGCATTCCGACATCTTAATAACCCTGTACACCGTGTATGTTAGGCCCATATTGGAGTATGCGGCACCAGTTTGGAACCCACACCTAGCCAAGCATGTAAAGAAACTAGAGAAAGTGCAAAAGTTTGCAACAAGACTAGTCCCAGAGTTAAGAGGTATGTCCTATGAGGAGAGGTTAAGGGAAATCAACGCTGACACACTGGGGACAGGAGAGATAGTGGGAACATGATAACGAACGACTTACAAAATACTGGAGAGAGTTGACAAGGTGGACAAAGACAGGATTGTTCCAGAGATTGGACACAGTAACAAGGGGACACAGTTGGAAAGCTTGAAGACACAGATGAATCAAAGGAAGTTTGAAGTATTTCTTCACCACAGAGTATCATAAGTGTAATAGTTTGGGAAGCTAGTTGGTCGTTATAGTTAGGGGGGGCAGGGGATCCATACATTAGCTTTAAAGCATAGGTATATAAAACTCACGGCTTCAGGGAGAGTGACCTAGTAGCGACCAGTGAAGAGAGGCGGGGGCCAGGAGCATCGCGAACCTCGAACGCCTGCAACCTCAACTATGTGAGTAACAACTAGGTGAGTGCGCGCGCGCGCGTAGTGAGTACAACTAGGTGATACAACTAAGTGAGACAACTAGTGAGTACAACTAGGTGAGTACAACTAGGTGAGTACAACTAGGTGAGTACAACTAGGTGAGTACAACTAGGTGAGTACAACTAGGTGAGTACAACTAGGTGAGTACAACAGGTGAGTAAACTAGGTGATACAAACTAGGTGAGTACAACTAGGAGTGAGTACAACTGGTGATACAAACTAGTGAGTACAACTAGGTGAGTAGACTTAAACGATAGGTGAGTAGCAACTAGGTGAGTAAACATAGGTGAGTACAAATAGGTGAGTACAACTAGGTGTTACAACCGAGGTGAGTACAACTAGGTGAGGTACGAACGTATGTGAGTACACATATACAGCATCACAGATCTCTTTCGTATTTACATTTGCGTCCAGCAAGCTATGTGTAAACATTGGTCTTTGATGATGCTGTGCTGCTGCTGTGCTGCTGTGCTGCTGCTGTGCTGCTGCTGCTGCTGCTGCTGCTGCTGCTGGCTGCTGCTGCTCTGCGGCTGCTGCTAGCTGCTGCTGCTGCGGCTGTGTTTGTTGTTGCTGGTGCTGGTGCTGGTGCTGTGCTGGTGCTGGTGCTGCTGCTGTGCTGCTGCTGCTGCTGCTGCTGCTGCTGCTGCTGCTGCTGCTGCTGCTGCTGCTGCTGCTGCTGCTTGCTTGTTGTTGTTGCTGCTGCTGCTGTTGTTTTTGCTGGTGCTGGTGCTGTGCTGGTGCTGTGCTGGTGCCTGGTGCGCTGCTGCTGTTGCTGCTGCTGCTGCTGGCGCGCTTGCTGTTGCTGCTGCTGCTGCTGCTGGCTGCTGCTGCTGCTACTGCTGTTTGTTGTTCTGCTGCTGCTGTTGTTGTTTGCTGCTGCTGTTGTTACTGTTGCTGCTGCCTGCTGCTGCTGCTGCTACTGCTGCTGCTGCTGCTGCCGCTGTGCTCTGCGCTGCTGCTGCTCGCTGCTGCTCTGCTGCTGCTTGCTGCTGCGCTGCTGCTGCTGCTGCTGCTGCTGCTACTGCTGCTGCTGCTGCTGCTGCTGCTGCTGCTGCTGATGCTTCTGCAGCTAAACAGCTGCTGCTTGCTGCTGCTGCTGCGCTGCTGCTGCTGCTGCTGCTGCTGCTACTGCTGCTGCTGCCGCTGCTGCTGGCTGCTGCTGCTGCTGCTGCTGCTGTTGTTGTTGATGCTGGTGCTGTTGCTGGTGCCTGGGGCTGGTTGCTGGTGCTCAGTTGCTGTTCTTGCTTGCTGCTGGCTGCTGCTGCTGCTGCTGCTGCTGCTGCTGCTGCTGCTACCCACTGCT
>NC_069409.1:73536817-73566817 GCF_026875155.1 Cherax quadricarinatus
TGTTTTTGCTGCTGCTGCTGCTGCTGCTGCTGCTGCTGCTGGGCTGTGTTGTTGTTGTAGTTTGCTGCTGCTGCTGCTGCTGCTTGCTGCTGCTGCTGCTGCTGTTTGCTGCTGCTGTTGTTTGTTTCTGTTGTGTTGTTGTTGTTGTTGTTGTTGTTGTTGCGAGTGCTGCTGGGTTGCTGCTGTTACTGCTTGCTGCTGCTGCTGTTTGGTTTGGCTGTTGTTGTTGCTGTTGTTGTATGTAGCCTGCTGCTGTCTGCTGCTGCTGGTGGCTGCTTGTTGGTGCTGCTGTTGGTGGTAGTGGTGCCTGCTGCTGCTGTTGTTGCTGCTGTTGTTGTTGTTGTAGTTGTTTGTAGCTGCTGCTGCTGATGGTGTGCGCTGCTGCTGTTGTTTGTTGCTGCTGGTGGTGGTGCTGCTGCTGCTGTTTGTTGTTGCTGCAGTTGTTGTTGTTGTTGCTGCTGTGGTGCTGCTGCTGCTGCTGTTGTTGTTTTGCTGCGGTTGTTGTTGTTTTTGTTTGCTGCTGGTGGTGCTGCTGCTGGTGTGCTGGTGGAGGGTTTGTGGTGTGGTGGTGCGCTGCTGTTTTTTTGCTGCTGCTGCTGTTTTTGCTGCTGCTGCTGTTTTTTTGCTGCTTGCTGCTGTTTTTTGGCTTGCTGCTGCTGTTTTGCTGCTGCAGTTGTTTTTGCTTGCTGCTGTTGTTTTTTTTTGCTGCTGGCTGTCGTTTTTGCTGCTGCTGCTGTTTTTGCTGCGCTGCTGTTTTTGCTGCTGCTGTGTTTTTTTGCTGCTGCTGTTGTTTTTGCTGCTCTGTTGTTTTTGCTGGCCCGCTGTTGTTTTTTGCGAGGTGCGAGCTGCTAAATAGACCACACTGTGATCGCTGGCTGCGTACTGTTTTTGCCTGCTGCTGTTGTTTTTTGCTGCTGCTGTTGTTTTTGCTGCTGCTGTTGTTTTGCTGTCGCTGCTTGTTTTTGCTGCTGCGTTGTTTTGGCTGCTGCAGCTGTTTTTTGCTGATGCTGTTGTTTTTTGCTGCTGCTGCTGTTTTTTGCTGTGCAGTTGTTTTTGCTGCTGCTGTTTTTTTTGCTGCTGCTGCTGCTGTTATTTGGCTGCTGCTGCTGTTTTTTTGCTTCTGCTGTTGTTTTAGCTGCTGCTGTTGGTTTTTGGCTGCTGCTGTTTTTTTGCTGCGCTGTTGTTTTTTGTGCTGCGCTGTTGTTTTTGCTGCTCTGCTGGTTTTTGCTGGTGCTGTTGTTTTTGCTCGCTGCTGCTGTTTTTTGCCAGGTGCGGTTGTTTTTGCTGCTGCGCTGTTTCTGCTGGTGCTGTTGTTTTTGCTGCTGCTGTTGTTTTTGCTGGTGCTGTTGTTTTTGCTGCTGCTGTTGTTTTTGCTGCTGCTGTTGTTTTTGCTTGCTGCTGTTTTTTTGCTGCTGCTGCAGTTTTTGCGGTGCTTGTTGTTTTTGCGTGCTGCTTGGCTGCTGTTTTTGCTGGTGCTGTTGTTTTTGCTGCTGCTGCTGTTTTTGCTGGTGCTGTTGTTAATGTTTCTGTAGCTTCTTATGCTTCTGGAACTTTTGCTGCTAGTGTGGCTGCTGCTGCTGTTGTTTTTGCTGCTGCTGTTGTTTTTGCTGCTGCTGTTGTTTTTGCTGCTGCTGTTGTTTTTGCTGCTGCTGCTGTTTTTGCTGCTGCTGCTGTTTTTGCTGCTGCTGTTTTGTTTTGTGCTGCTGCTGTTGTTTTTGGCTGCTGCTGTTGTTTTTTGCTGCTGCTGTTGTTTTTGCTGCTGCTGTAGTTTTTTGCTGCTGCTAGCTGTTTTTGCTGGGGCTGTTTGTTTTTGCTGCTGCTGCTGTTTTTGCTGGTGGCTGTTTGTTTTTTGCTGCTGCTGTTGTTTTGCTGCTGCTGCTGTTTTTGCTGCTGCTGCTGTTTTTGCTGCTGCTGTTGTTTTTGCTGCTGCTGTTGTTTTTGCTGCTGCTGTTGTTTTTGCTGCTGCTGTTGTTTTTGCTGCTGCTGTTGTGTTTGCTGCTGCTTGCCTGTTTTGCTGGTGCTGTTGTATTTGACTGCAGCTGCTTTTTGCCTGTGCTGTTGTTTTTGCTGCTGCTGCTGTTTTTTTTTGCGGGTGCTGTTGTTTTTGCTGGGTCTGTTGTTTTGCTGGTGCTGTTTTGTTTTTGCTGCTGCTGTTTTTTTGCTGCTGTGCTGTTGTTTTTCTGCGCTGTTGTTTTTTGCTGCTGCTTGCGTTTTTTGCTGGTGCTGTTGTTTTTGCTGCTGCTGCTGTTTTTGCTGGTGCTGTTGTTTTTGCTGCTGCTGCTGTTTTTGCTGGTGCTGTTGTTTTTGCTGCTGCTGCTGTTTTTGCTGGTGCTGTTGTTTTTGCTGCTGCTGCTGTTTTTAGCTGGTGCGGTTGTTAATGTTTCTGTACTTCTACTTATGCTTCTGGAACTTTTGCTGCTAGTGTGGCTGCTGCTGCTGAAATGTTTGTTGCTGCTGTTCTCTCTCTTCTTTATATCTCTCCCACATATATAATATATAATAAAATATATATATAATATATATATATATAATATATATATATATATATAGATATATATATATATATATATTTACATATATGAATTTTTTATGAGTACGTGTATAAATTGCAAAGAGGAAACGAGAGAGAGAGAGAGAGAGAGAGAGAGAGCAATCACTGTCACAGTTATCAACACAGAGCGTCACATCACTCTCTTTACCCCCGTCCATCTCTGTCACTGACACTCCGTCTAACTAGAGTGACACATACACAACGGTCACTCACCCCCCCTCCCTCCGTCTGTACAATGTACCACAAACAGAAAATCCTATTTGTAACCAACAGAATAAGTAACACAATGTACGCTGGGGGGTTACACTGGAATAAGGCCACAGCATTTAAAGGAAATGGTTAATCCAGTTATTGGGGAAATTGCAGAGACACTGCTTTCAGAGATCACAAGGTTCGTCAACAATTCCTTGGCTGGTCTGATTCCTGATGAAATTAGACCTTTCTTTTTTGGTGCAACACTTTGTGCACTTAAAAAGAAGGATGGAGGAATTCGGCCAATTGCATAGCAACACGTTAACGCCCGCCTCGTATCCAAAGCTGCTGTCGCGAAGTATTCGTGAGCAAGCAGCCATTGATGCCATCCAACCAAAACAACTTGGCTTTGGGTCTCTCAAGGAAAGTGAAGCAGCGGTTCCTGCAACAAGGGCAATATATCAACAACCTCCTGAGGACAATGCAGTGGTAATAATATAGATTTCAGGAATGCATTCAATCTTCCTGAAAAGAGAACTGGTATTAGCAGCAGTACAAAGAACATTTCCCGGTCTCTTTCCCTTTTGTTGCAGCTGGGTATAGCAAGGAATCAATGCTTCTCTTTGGAGAGCATGAAATCCACATCATCGGAGGGTGTCCAACAAGGAATCTCTTGTCACCATTTCTCTTCTGTATAGCGGTTAGGGAAATACACAGTCCAGACTGACCAGTGAGCTAAAAACCATCTGGTTCCTAGAGATGGCACACTAGCAAGTACAAAAGGAGTCCCTCCTACATGATCTTACACAAGTAATGACACGGGGACAGGAAATGGGTCTCATCCTGAATCCATCCAAATGTGAAATCATCTCAGTCAGTCAGCAAGTGATAAAAGCAGTGAGATCAAAACTACCAGGAGCAGCAGTCATTGCCCCCACAAATAGTGTATTGCTAGGAGCACCTCTGGGAAGCGATGCCATTGACACAATTCTCAGGAAGAAATTGGAAGAGTTAAGGAGAATGGAACAACGAATAGGCAATCTGGACACCCACGATGCCTTGTACCTTCCCTTGTATTTCCTAAGATGTGCACCTTCATATGATAACCCTATACTGCACGAATATGACAGTATCCTGAAGCAGATTTTTACGAAAGTACTTAACCTTATTCTAGAAGACGGGCAGTGGAACCAAGCTACACTTCCAGTCAGACTAGGAGGCACTGGTGACAGCAAGTCATCACAGATTGCACTACCTGCTTTTCTGTCTTCATGTATTGCATCCAGAGGGCTTGTAGCAGCGATTCTCCCTGAACATCTTAGGGACAAGATTGGAGTCCAGAACCAAAAGTTCATTGACGGAGCCATGATCTGGGACAATTTAACAGGCTCTGAAACCAGACCTGCTCCCCCAACAACTGCAAACAGTCGCACTGGGATGGTCCAGTAGTGGAAAATATAGCCTCAACAATGCTTCAGAGTGTGTCAGGGAAGGATAGAGCCCGCCTCCTGGCAGTGAGAGCCCCTCATGCAGGGGACTTTCTGTTCGCTGTTCCCAGCTCCAGCCTTGGCACACGCCTCGACCCACAGACCATCCACCATCCACATCGGTGTTGCCCTTCGACTTGCCACCCCTATTCTCGCCGAACACAGGTATATTTGTGGCAGTGAAGCAGCAGACCGATTCGGGTACCATGGTCTTGTGTGCCGTAAATCCGAGGGAAAGATTGCAAGACATAGGAGGTTAATAACTACTGAAGAGAGCCTCACAACCGCCCGATGCCCAGTCAGTAAATGGACCACCTCAGCCTATGCAGAGTGAAATGGCAGTCAGAGCGTCCAAGATGGTATCACCCCTTCGAGCCTGGACAGAATGGGAAGCAGGTGGTGTGGGACGATCATGTGCACTACCCTTGCTGATACCTATCTTAATACACTCAGGGAGGCAGGAGGGGCCAGCCGCCAGCTTCAGGGAGTCCCAGAAGTCTAGAAAATATGGGAGAACTTGCCCATCATTATATGTTTTTGTTCCATAGCTCAGAAGCCCTTGCTCATGGGGAAAGAGTGCATCTAAATTCCCTTAAGAAGCTGGGAAAAAAAGACACATCAGGAACTAGGGAATCCAGGGCCAGCGTAGTTTTCTGTTCCAGCGGCTCAGTGCGCTGTTCAAAGAGTAATGCCTGCTGTATTTTTGGGCACACAGGAACAAGAAACTAATAGGAAAAATAAAGGAAAAACCCATACGAGTGTGCATATATATGCCTTGTACATGCAAGTGTAGCTGTGTCCTAAGTGTAAGCAGAAGTAAATCAGACGGACCTGAAACTTTGCATGATTTTGAGACAGAAAAAAACAAGAAATTAAACCCAGAAAAAAGTCGGCTTTATTTTACATGGCAAGGTAGTGTTGCCTGTTATACAAGCAATAATTAAACAAACCCCTAAATTTATTTTTATAACAAAAAAAAAGAATTAATATAAATAATTAATTTTATTTTAAATATCAATTATACTTTTTTTTATCATATAATAATATTATATATAATAATAATTATAAAATATATAAAATATATATTTTTATATATATAATATATATATATAAAATATATATATATTTATATATATATTATATATATATATATATTATATTTTTATTTTTTTAAATTTAAAATTAATAAACCCCTATTATTAATATTATAATTTGTGTTTATTTCATTTTAATTACTTTCAAGGGGTTAAATAATAACCCTTCAAGCATAAGGAACCCCGAACTGAAGGTGGACTTCCAGATAATTAAAATTTTGTCCTTTTCGGGAAATGGAAAGACAACCCCGCATTAATGAGTGTTTCATCACGATTGTTCATACTGATGTTCATTTCACTGAGTGTAATCAGTTGTTTCCGGTCCCCGGTTTGGTCCAAAGAATAAGGGGTAAAATTGTTTGGTGGCCCCCGGTTCCAGAGAGTGACAACTGGAAGACGTGTCCACCGCATTACTGAGTGTGTCCAGTCACTGTGTGTGTCCAGTCACTGAGTGTGTCCAGTCACTGAGTGTGTCCAGTCACTGGTGTGTCCAGTCACTGTGTGTGTCCAGTCACTGTGTGTGTCCAGTCACTGGTGTGCCCACTACTGGGTGTGTCCAGTCACTGAGTGCCCCCAGTCACTGTGTGTTCCAGTCACTGAGTGTGTCCATCACTGAGTGTGTCCAGTCATGAGTGTGTCCAGTCACTGGTGTGTCCATACTGTGTGTGTCCAGTCACTGGTGTCCAGTCACTGTGTGTGTCCAGCCCACTGTGTGTGTCCAGTCACTGTGTGTGTCCAGTCACTGAGTGTGTCCAGTCACTGTGTGTGTCCAGTCACTGAGTGTGTCCAGTCACTGAGTGTGTCCAGTCACTGAGTGTGTCCAGTCACTGTGTGTGTCCACTTACTGTGTGTGTCCAGTCACTAAGTTTTCCAGTCATGGTGTGTCCAGTCACTGTGTGTGTCCAGTCACTGTGTGGGGTCCAGGTCCTCTGTGTGTGTCCAGTCAACTGGTGTGTCCGGTCACTGGTGGTCCAGTCACTGAGTGTGTCCAGTCACTGGTTTTGTCCATTTACTGAGTGTGCCCCAGTCACGTGTGTGTCCAGTCACTGAGTGGGGTCCAGTCACTGAGTGTGTCCAGTCACTGGTGTGTCCAGTCACTGTGTAGCCCCAGTCACTGTGTGTGCCCAGTCACTGGTGTGTCCATCACGGGGAGTGTGGTCCAGTCACGGGTGTGTCCAGTCACTGTGTTGTCCAGTCACTGGTGTGTCCAGTCACTGGTGTGTCCAGTAAACTGTGTGTGTCCAGTCACTGAGTGTGTCCAGTCACTGTGTGTGTCCAGTCACTGTGTGCGTCCAGTCACTGTGTGTGTCCAGTCACTGAGTGTGTCCAGTCACTGTGTGTGTCCAGTCACTGAGTGTCCAGTAACTGTGTACGTCCAGTCACTGTGTGTGTCCAGTCACTGAGTGTGTCCAGTCACTGTGTGTGTCCAGTCACTGTGTGTGTCCAGTCACTGTGTGCGTCCAGTCACTGTTGTGTCCAGTCACTGAGTGTGTCCAGTCACTGTGTGTGTCCAGTCACTGAGTATGTCCAGTCACTGAGTACGTCCAGTCACAGTGTACGTCCTGGAGTTTACCTGGAGAGAGTTCCGGGGGTCAACGCCCCCGCGGCCCGGTCTGTGACCAGGCCTCCTGGTGGATCAGAGCCTGATCAACCAGGCTGTTGCTGCTGGCTGCACGCAAACCAACGTACGAGCCACAGCCCGGCTGGTCAGGAACCGACTTTAGGTGCTTGTCCAGTGCCAACTTGAAGACTGCCAGGGGTCTGTTGGTAATCCCCCTTATGTATGCTGGGAGGCAGTTGAACAGTCTCGGGCCCCTGACACTTATTGTATGGTCTCTTAACGTGCTAGTGACACCCCTGCTTTTCATTGGGGGGATGTTGCATCGTCTACCAAGTCTTTTGCTTTCGTAGTGAGTGATTTTCGTGAGCAAGTTCGGTACTAGTCCCTCTAGGATTTTCCAGGTGTATATAATCATGTATCTCTCCCGCCTGCGTTCCAGGGAATACAGGTTTAGGAACCTCAAGCGCTCCCAGTAATTGAGGTGTTTTATCTTCAGTCACAGTGTACGTCCTGTCACTGTGTACGTCCAGTCACTGTGTACGTCCAGTCACTGTGTACTTCCAGTCACTGTGTACGTCCAGTCACTGTGTACGTCCAGTCACTGTGTATGTCCAGTCACTGTGTATGAAGTTCTCCAGTCACTGTGTAAAGTCCAGTCACGGACTCCGACTGTGTACGGTCCAGTCACTGTGTACGTCCAGTCACTGTGTACGTCCGTCAAAAGTGTACGTCCAGTCACTGTGTAGTCCAGTCACTGTGTAGGGCCAGTCACTGTGTACGTCCAGTCCTGTGTACGTCCATCATGTGTACGTCCGTCACTGTGTACGTCCAGTCACTGTGTACGTCCAGTCACTGTGTACGTCCTGTCACTGTGTACGTCCAGTCACAGTGTACGTCCAGTCACTGTGTATGTCCAGTCACTGTGTACGTCCAGTCACTGTGTACGTCTCACGTTCCAGTCACTGTGTACGTCCAGTCACTGTGTACGTCCAGTCACTGTGTACGTCCAGTCACTGTGTACGTCCAGTCACTGTGTACGTCCAGTCACTGTGTACGTCCAGTCACTGTGTACGTCCAGTCACTGTGTATAGTCACAGTCCATGTGTGTTACTGGTCCAGTCACTGTGTACGTCCAGTCACTGGTTTCGTCCAGTCACTGTGAGTCCCGTCACTGTTTACGTCCAGTCACAGACGTCCACACATACACTTGGCTGCTTGCGTGCTGCTGGTCATCACTTTTTCCTCACTTTCCATCCGTTCTCCCACATGTCTCTCTCTCTCTCTCTCTCTCTCTCTCTTTCTTTCTTCTCTTCTTCTTTCTCTCTCTTCTCTCTCTCTTTTTCTTCTTTTTTTCTCCCCTCTCTCTCTCTTTTCTCTCTCTCTCCCCCTCTCCCCTCTCTCTCTCTCTCTCTCTCTCTCTTTTCTCTTTTCCCCTCTCCTCTCTTCCCCCTCTTTCTCCTTTTGGTTCCTGCCTGTTTTCTTCCCAAACGAGGCGAGTTTAAGATTTACAAAAGATTATATACACCTGGAAAATCCTAGAGGGACTAGTACCGAACTTGCTCACGAAAATCATCACTACGAAAGCAAAAGACTTGGAGACGATGCAACATCCCCCCAATGAAAAGCAGGGGTGTCATTAGCACGTTAAGAGACCATACAATAAGTGTCAGGGGCCCGAGACTGTTCAACTTCCTCCCAGCATACATAAGGGGGATTACCAATAGACCCCTGGCAGTCTTCAAGCTGGCACTAGACAAGCACTTAAAGTCGGTACCTGAATAGCCGGGCTGTGGCTCGTACGTTGGATTGCGTGCAGCCAGCAGTAACAGCCTGGTTGATCAGGTTCTTATCCACCAGGAGGCCTGGTCACAGACCGGGCCGCGGGGGCGTTGACCCCCGGAACTCTCTCCAGGTACTCCAGGTAAACAGAACAATATTGTACAGCTCTATACTGTCCTGTACTCTATTGTACTGTATTGTAATGTACAGCACTGTACTGTATTGTACAGTACCGTACTCTACTGTACTCCTGTGTAATTTACTGCACTGTTCTGTACTCTGCTCCTTTGTACCGTACTGTACTCTTTTGTATTTTACTGTATTATATACTTTTGTTTTTAAATGTATTTTTTTTACTGAAACTGTACTCTTTTGTATTTTACGTATTATTACTGTACTGATTTTTGTACTGTAACTGTATTTTTTACTGACTGTACTGTACTCTTTTGTACTGTACTGTATTATACTGTACTGTACTCTTTTGTACTATACTGTATTATATTGTACTGTACTCTTTTGTATTGTACTGTATTATACTGTACTGTACTGTATTGTTCTGTACTGAACTGTACTCTTTTGTACTGCGCTGTACTGTACTCTTTTGTACTATACTGTATTATACTGTACTGTACTCTTTTGTACTCTACTCTCTTATACTGTATTGTACTCTTTTGTACTGTACTGTCTATTATTTATTCCCGTTTACTTTCTTGTATATTATGAGATGCATTAAATATGGTGAACATGTTTCCCGTTCCTTAAAAATTCATGACTTTAAACACTGGTAACTCAATAAAGACGCTGGCAGTTTATTTTATTAATAATGTTTTGTCTTTATTATTTCCCAGCTTCAATGTTTTAATACTTACATCATTATACAACTCGTCCTTCATGTATGATGTTACCTGCAGGTTACCTGGAGGTTATTCCGGGGATCAACGCCCCCGCGGCCCGGTCCATGACCAGGCCTGTATGATACACAGCCTCTCATGACGCTGTTGATGGTCAGTCAAATTCTGTGTACTATACACAAATATAACTTCCCTACACACTCATACACCTGAACTTAACACATGTGTAACTACACTACACACTCACATAACTACACTACACAAATAGCGATGTTGATGTTCGAATTCTTGTCATTGTTCACGATGAACGTACCGTTTTTTCAGCATATAAGGCGCACGAGCATATAAATCGATGTTACCAAGCAGTTGTATTAACGTTAGTAAACAACTGGGAGCCGAGGCCGGGTCACCATTCGGAAAAGTCCAGCCAGGAGATTACCGGTGAATCAAGGAGGAGGAACTGCTAAAGTGTAACTCAAAGTCTACTCTTGACCCTGAGCATATAAGGCGCAGGATGATTGTCCAAGACTATTGGGAAAATAGCTTACCTTATATGCCAGAAAATATTGTAGCAAATTTCCCAGTGGGTCCTTTTCGGGGAACTGGTAATATTGCAGGAGGAAGATGTGCAGCAAATTTGGCTTCAGCAATCAGAGGACTGTTAAGTAAAAGGACACAAGTGCAACTTATTAGTCATTTTATTGTGGTAAAGTTTTGTTCTGAAGGAACTTTGTCAAGCTGTTACGGCTTGACAAAGCTTCTGGAGGGCGAAACGTTGCCATAGTAAAATGTCTCATTAGTTGTACTTGTGTTCTTGTATTGAACATATTGTCGGTAATTCTACCAACATTACTACAATCAGAGGACCGACTGGGATGAAATTAAGAAGAACTAGCAGACATACCCTGGGTAGGAGCCATGAACACCCTCAACCCTCACATACCCTGGGTAGGAGCCATGAACACCCTCAACCCTCACATATCCTGGGTAGGAGCCATGAACACCTTCAACCCTCACATACCCTGGGTAGGAGCCATGAACACCTTCAACCCTCACATACCCTGGGCAGGAGCCATGAACACCCTCAACCCTCACATATCCTGGGTAGGACCCATGAACACCTTCAACCCTCACATTACCCTGGTAGGCCCATGAACACCCTCACCCTCACTAGCCTGGCAGGAGCATGAACACCCTCAACCCTCACATATCCTGGGCAGAGCCATGAACACCTCAACCTCAATACCCTGGTAGGAGCCATGACACTTCAACCTCACATATCCTGGCAGAGCATGAACCCTCAACCCTCACATATCCTGGGCAGGAGCCATGATCACCTCAACCCTTTCACATACCTGGGTAGGAGCATTAAACCTCAACCCTCACATATCCTGGGCAGGAGCCAGAACAACCCTAAACCCTCACATACCCTGGCAGGAGCCAGGGAACACCATCAACCCTCACATACCCTGGTATGAGCCATGAACACCTTCAACCCTCACAAAAATCCTGGCAGGAGCCATGAATATCCCTAAACCCCTACATATCCTGGAGGAGCATGAACACCCTCACCCTCACACCCTGGGTAGGGAGCATGAACACCCTCAACCTCACATATCCTAAGCAGGAGCCATGAACACCTCAACCCTCACATACCCTGGGCGAGCCATGAACCCTAAAACCTCACATTCCTGGCAGGAGCCATAAAACACCATCTAACCTCACATATCTGGGCAGGAGCCATGAACACCTCACCTCACATACCCGGGTATGAAGCCATGAACACACCTCAACCCTCACATATCCTGGGCGGGAGGCCATGAACACCCTCAAAACCCTCATATATCCTGGTCAGGAGCATGAACACCCTAAAACCTCACAATACCTGGGTAGGAGCCATGAACAAAACCTCAACCCTCACATATCCTGGCAGGACCATGAACACCCTCAACCCTCACATACCCTGGGCAGGAGCCATGAACACCTCAACCTCACATATCCTGGGCAGGAGCCATGAACACCCTCAACCCTCACATACCCTGGTTTAGGAGCCATGAACACCCTCAACCCTCACATATCCTGGGCAGGAGCCCATGAAACCTCTCAACCCTCACATACCGGGTAGGAGCCTGAACACCTCAACCCTCACATATCCTGGGCAGAGCCATTGAACACCCTCAAACTCCAACCAGGTAGGAGCCATGAACACCTCAACCCTCAGCAATCCTGGCATGGAGCCATGAACACCCTCAACCCTCACATACCCTGGGTAGGAGCCATGAACACCTTCAACCCTCACATACCCTGGGTAGGAGCCATGAACACCCTCAACCCTCACATACCTGGGTAGGAGCCATGAACACCTCAACCCTCACATACCCTGGGTAGGAGCCATGAACACCTTCAAACCACATAATATACTCCTGGGTAGGAGCCATGAAACCCTCAACCCTCAACCTAACCCCCTGGGCAGGAGCCATGAACACCCTCAACCCTCACATACCCTGGGTAGGAGCCATGAACACCCTCAACCCTCACATATCCTGGGCAGGAGCCATGAACACCCTCAACCCTCACATACCCTGGGTAGGAGCCATGAACACCCTCAACCCTCACATACCCTGGGTAGGAGCCATGAACACCCTCAACCAACACCTTCCATAACTCCTGGCAGGACCATGAACACCTTCAACCCCCACATACCCTGGTAGGAGCATGAACACTTCAAACCCTCACATACCCTGGGTAGGAGCCATGAACACCTTCAACCCTCACATACCCTGGGTAGGAGCCATGAACACCTTCAACCCTCACATACCCTGGGTAGGAGCCATGAACACCCTCAACCCTCACATACCCTGGAGAGTTTACCTGGAGAGAGTTCCGGGGGTCAACGCCCCCGCGGCCCGGTCTGTGACCAGGCCTCCTTAGGTCAGTGTCCCAGATGCAAACCCACAGCACATAACACCTCAGGTACCCATTTACTGATGGGGAACATAGACACAGGGGAAAGAACACGTCCAATGCTTCTACTCTGGCTGGGAATCGAACCCAGACCCTCGTCGTGTGAAGCGAGAGCGTTAACCACCAGGCCACCAGAGCCCCTGGGTAGGAGCCATGAACACCCTCAACTGTGCTTGCAAGAACTGAACACGGAAGCAGTATACAAGGTCTGCGTTAAATACGTAATACTCAGAAAACCAAAACAAAAATGGTCGAGTAATGAGAACGTAGAAGAACGAACAGAGAAAAAAAGGTCGTTACTGAACAGTCTTAAAACTGTGACTACGTTACTACAAAAATAACCGAGAGTTCACTGAGATAGATCGAAACCTTAAGCTGTCGGACAGGACATAAGAAGTACAAAGGGACCAAGAGACATCCACTATATGGAAAGAAACCTGAAAATTTTTCACTTTTTCCAAAATCCAAGTTTAATAATACCTGACGAAATAGACTGTCAGTCACAGGAGGTTCATACACTGACCACGAAAATGAAATGAGAGAATTCTGAAAGACCAGTATGAGTCAATGGTCAGTAACTCATCCAGGGCGGAGAGTGAAGAAAGTTTTTCATTACGCCTGAAGGCCAGGTACATCATAAAACTAACATGAACAATAATCCTGCAAAATTCTTTAAAGAACTAGAAAGCGTGGCCGCTCATGCAGCACCAGGACCAGATTTGTAGATTTTTTTATTTGTAAAGAAGTGCAAAGTATCACTAGCACTCAAGTATTCTTCGGACTCTAGATCTTGGTGAAGTACCAGAGACCTTAAAGAGTGCAGACATTGCATAAGGGAGACAGTAGAATGGTAGCCAAATTTTTAAAGACCAGTGGCCCTAACTTCACAAATTATCTTAGTTTTCATAAGACTGACGAAAAGCCAAATTATAAACTTTATGGACCAACAAAATCTCCACAACGCAAACCAACACAGGTTTAGAATGGGTAGATTATGCTTCTTATAACTACTAAATCATTACGACAGAACTACGGAAACGTTGAGGAAAGTAAAAATGCAAGTGTAGTGTACAGGGATTACGCAAAGATATTGTCACCTGCTATCATGGGGTAACGGCAGACAAAATTAGGGCAATAAGTATAACGAGGAAAGTAGGTAAATGGGAATTCAACTTTCTAACAGAGAGAATACACAGTTGCAACAAACCGAGCCAACTCCAGTATCAACAAAGTCACATACACAGTTCTCCGAGTCACAGTTTTGTGTCATTTGTCGAGAATTTCAAAATAAGTACGAAAATCATCTCGATAGAGGATACAGAAAATTTTCTAGATATAAACAAATTCTTGCCACCATGCAAGGTGACGTGTTTCTAGCTCCTAGATGAGGAAAGAATAAAAAGATCAAAAGAGACAATGTACACAAAATGCAAGATTACCAAACAGGAAGGAGCAGGTAAGGGATCTGAGAGTAATAATGTAAGCTGACCTTACATTCAAAGAACATAGTACAGTAAATGTCACAATAGCCAGGAAAATGACTGAGTGAATAATGAAAGTTGTGGTAAGTGCTGACTACGTTACATTTCAACTGGTATTCCTCACACAACTACTTCAAGCTTTCCATCTAATCAACTAAACTGACAGTTATGGCTGTGTAGTTGTAGGGGCTCCCAGCTGTATTGTAAATGGCTGCCAGTTGAAAAAGTCAAGCAATCAGGGTGAAAGGTTGACGCCAGACGAACTGACGTAATGCCATCACCCTCAGTCTGGAGTCAGTTTATAAGCCAATGATAATGACCAAAACTCAATTTGCTCTTTCTTTATCTTTTGTTAATACTTGTTACTCTGGTATCTGCCTACATTACTACTCTGTTATTCACTCTGTACAATACTGTAAATACCAGTCGCGGGAATATACTGTTATTCAAACAACTGCCTTTGGTATTTGTCTTTGCCTTTATCATTATCAACTAACTTGTAACTGCTCGTAATAAAAACTTTCAAAAAAAGAGAAATAATGGCACTGCTTGTGCTCTATCGTGTAGTGTATTGTTCAGGGCTGAGAGATCTGCTCAGGGGATGAGAAGTGTCAGAGCTGGAACAGATTCAAAGATCGCCCTTCATAAAACCAATAAAGCCTCAAAGTCTTAAATATGCATAAGCTGAAGAGGGGAGAGACACATAATATATACATGGAAGCTGTTTGAGGGGGCCTAGTCCCAAATCTTTACACTGCCGTAACATACTGGGCTGAGAGATATGGAAGAGGTTGACATGACTCACGAAATCGTAATGACACGATTGTAAACAAACCATACCCCGGCCGGGATTGAACCCGCGGTCAGTGGCTAACGCGACGGGCTGGAGTTTTGAGACTCTCTGACCGCGGGTTCAATCCCGGCCTGGGTATAGTTTTTTTTAAGAGGTTGACAATAAGCCTAGTGAAAAGCAGAGGAGCCGTAGACACAATAGTCCCGGACTATATAACCTCCATCCATAATGTATCAGAAGCACTGCTGGAACAACTGTAGAAGTCTTCATGAGGAAATCCGACAAGTATTTCAACAAGTGATGCATCAACCAGACTGTGATGGACATGTCGGCCAGCAGGCTGCCAGCAGTAATAACCTGCCTGACCAGGCAATCACAAGACATGCCTGGCCCAGGGCCGGGCTGCAGGAGCAAGAAAACTTTCGAAACACACACACACACACACACACACACACACACACACACACACACACACACACACACACACACACACACACACACACACATATATATATATATATATATATTCTATACTATACACGACAAATTTTCAGAAGCTTATACATAAAGCCCGGCTTAGAAAAATGCCAGATTTTTGATAGAGTGAGGCCGAGGTGGAGAAAAAGTGTGTGAGAGAGAGATTAAGTATTTAAAAACACCGACTCTTACTATACATAAAGTGGTTATATAATGAGACATGTGCATTATTATTATATGTGGTTATATAATGAACCATGCTCATCATTATACTAACTCAACAGTTACTACACTCAATAATAACTAAGACAAATATTTTTTTGTTCAAAACGCGCGAAAGTATTAAAATATTTTTTTTTAAATTAATACATCAGCCGCCTCCCACCAAGGCAGGGTGACCCGAAAAAGAAAAACTTCAATCATTCACTCCATCATTGTCTTGCCAGAGGCATACTTACACTACAGTTATAAAACTACAACACTAACACCCTTCCTTCAGAGTGCCGGCACTGTACTTCCCATCTCCAGGACTCAAGTCCGGTCTGCCGGTTTCCCTGAATCCCTTCATAAATGTTACTTTGCTTACACTCCAACAGCATTCAAGTCCTAAAAACCATTTGTCTCCATTTGCTTGAATCTAACACTCTCACGCACGCCTACTAGAGCCTACTGGAAGTCCAAGTTCCTCGCGTACAAAACCTCCTTTACCCCTTCCCTCGAACCTTTCCTAGGCCGACTCCTTCCTTTCCTTCCCTCCACTACAGATTTATACACTCTCGAAGTCATTCTATTATGTTTCACCCTCTCTATATGTCCAAACCATCAAAATAACCCCTCCTCAGCCCTCTGGATAATACTTTTGGTAATCCCGCACCTCCTCCTAATCTCCAAAATACATAACATTCACGCCTCAGACATTACAGCTCCACTGCCTCCAGCCTTCTCCTTGTTGCAACATTTACCAACCATGCTTCACACCCATACAAGGGCGTTGATATAACTATACTCTCATACATTCCCCTCTTTGCTTTCAAGGATAAAGATTTTTGTCTCCACAGACTCCTCAGTGCACCACTCACATTTTTCCCCTCGTCAATTCTATGATTCACCTCATCTTTAATAGATCCATCTGCTGACACGTCCACCCCAAAATATCTGAATACATTCACGTCCTCCACACTCTGTCCCTCCAATCTGATATCCAATCTTCCATTACCTAATTTTTTGGTTATCCTCGTCACCTTACTCTTTCCTATACATTCATTTTTAATTTCCTTATTTTACATACCCTACCAAACTCATCAACCAACCTCTGCAACTTCTCTTCAGAATCTTCCAAAAGCACCTGTGTCATCAGCAAAGAGCAACTGTGACAACTCCCACTTTGTGTTAGATTCTTTATCTCTTAACTCCACACCTCTTGTCAACACCCGAGCATTCACTTCTCTTACAACTCCATCTACAAATATATTGAATAACCATGGTGACATCACACATCCTTGTCTAAGGCCTACTTTTACTGGGAAATAATCTCCCTCTCTCCTACGTACTCTAACCTGAGCCTCACTATCCTCGTAAAAACTCTTCACTGCTTTCACTAACTTACCTAGTATTCCATACATTTGCAACATCTGCCACATTGTCCCCTTATCCACCCTAGCATACGCCTGTTCCAAATCCATAAATGCCACAAAAACCTCTTTACCCTTATCTAAATACTGATCACCTATGTTTCACTGTAAACACTTGGTCTACACACCCCCTACCTTTCCTAAAGCCTCCTTGTTCATCTGCTATCCTATTCTCCGTCTTGCTCTTAATTCTTTCAATAACAGCTCTATCATACACTTTACCAGGTATATTCAACAGACTTATTCCCCTGTAATTCTTACACTCTCTTTTGTCCCTTTTGCCTTTATACAAAGGAACTATGCATGCTTTCTGCCAATCCCTAGGTACCTTACCCTCTTTCATACATTTATTAAATAACACTAACCACTCCAAAACTATATCCCCACCTGCTTTTAATATTTCTATCTTTATCTCATCAATCCAGTTTCTTTACACCCTTTCATTCTAACCACTGCTCCACGCACTTCCCCCACACTCACAACTGGCTCTTCCTCACTCCTACAAGATGTTATTCCTCCTTGCCCTATACACGAAATCACAGCTTCCCTATCTTCATCAACATTTAACAATTCCTCATAATATTCCCTCCATCTTCCCGATACCTCTAACTCTCCATTTAATAACTCTCCTCTCCTATTTTTAACTAACAAATCCATTCATTCCCTAGGTTTTCTCAACTTGTTATTCTCACTCCGAGACTTTTTCTTATTTTCGACAAAATTTATTGATAAGATCTCACCCACTCTCTCATTTGCTCTCTTTTTACATTGCTTCACCAATCTCTTAACCTCTCTTTCTCTCCATATACTCTTCCCTCCTTGTATCACTTCTACTTTGTAACAACTGCTCGTATGCTAACTTTTTCTCTCTTACTATTCTCTTTACATCATTATTCCACCAACCGCTCTTCTTCTTCCCTCCCGAATATATTATTCACAAACAAACGTTTAACATGTGGCGTTAATGATGATGATGATGATAATAATGATAATAATAATAATAATAATAATAATAACAATAACAATAATAATAATAATAATAAATAATAATAATAAATAATAATAATAATAATAATAATAAATAATAATAATAATAATAATAATGATAATAATAATAATAATTATAATAATAATAATAATAATAATAATAATAATAATAATAATAATTGTAATAATAATAGGATCATACCAGACCTGGGTAATGGACGGTAACCAGGTTTGATAATGGGATGAGGAAGGTCGCTTCAAATCCGTGGACGAAGAGCCCCTCAACAGCATCAAAAATTATAGGCATCTAACACAAGTGAAGTCTACGGACTCTGCCACCCAGGTTTCACATTCTAAGGTGAAAATTTGTATCCCAGAGAACAGAGAGAGAAGGACGAATTTCAAAGAGTGGGAAACCTAGTTTTGGCTGAGAGACAGAGAACAGCTACCCTCAGGGGTCAACAAACTGACCAACAGCCGGCTGGTACCTATCAGAATGATAAAACTGAGATAGCTCTATCGCAGTAGTATCTCCTGCATGACTCGTAAAACATAATTAGACATAATGGCGCAGGAGAATCTCCAGCAAGCTGGACCGAAGCACTAAATGGCGGCTGGCCCGTGTGCAGCAGTCAAGTATCAACAACCCTTGACACAGTCTCATCAGATGGCGGCTCTTTATTCGTTTAGTTACAGATACACAGGATGGATAAGACGAGGTTTTAATTGCTTATATTACTAAAGATGTGTGTGTAACCATAAATAAATAAAGTGAAGCACCATTTCAGTGATACGTCAAAAGTGAGGTGATATCTCACCTTGTGAGGTAATACCTCAGAGAACACGGCAGGAGACCTACTGCTTCAGAATTTTTAATAGAGGTAAAAAAAAGAGATTAGAAAAATTGCAAATAATATATGGGAAGCTTCTAAATACGGAAAGCCTCTAAAAATGTGAAGTCTCTGAAACTTCTAAAAATGTGAAGCCTCTAAAAATGCGAAGCCTCAAAATATATGAAGCCTCCAAACAGAACACACTCAGACAATGTCACCCAGCAAGGGTAAAAAAAAAAAAAAAGGTTTATCGGTGGTTTCAAATTCAATCTTCTGAATGAAATAACTCAGCCAGACTTTTGTTGTTCAACCAGTAAGATAATAGACATTGTTTGGGTAATTTAAAATTATACTTACCAGCCCATCCATCACCTTTAAAAATACATGAGAATGGAGGAGCACTGCCTGAGGTCCACTGGCCTGGCCCGGACCGGGGGGAAGGGGGTGCTAATATCCAGCCCCCCACTCCACCGATTCCAGTGACCGAGTTTCACCGAAGACCGAAACATTTCATACCCAGACGTTCACTTGTGCACGCATGTGTTTGTCCAACATATTGTGTATAGAGTAAAGAGCTCAGGTTTTCCTGCATATTTCTATATTTCACTGTGGTGAGTGCGTCTTCTTGCCGAATAAGGCAAGGGGGAATTTGTGTATGGAATAATTTCTCAAAAATCATTCTGAGCCTAACGAAAAAAATATATTTCTGTAGCCTTCCTGCCAGCATAAACCAGTCCGGTCATTGTTGTCTGACCTCCCTCATTAACAAGGAATTTTCAGCTACAGAACTAGAGACTATTGTTCTTGAAAATCCCAGTATATCAGCAGATTCTGAGATAATCACACCAGCCCGTCTGGCACCAACAATCATTCCACGGTCACGGTCACGGTCACGGTCACGGTCACGGTCACGGTCACCGTCACCGTCACCGTCACCGTCACCGTCACCGTCACTCTGATAGCATTTCTTCTTCATTCCGATGTTTAGTCCCAACAAAAACTGAACCTCTGTACCATGACTGCGTGTTTGTAAACATTAAGGTGCTGCCACGCGATATGTATATATATATAATATATATATATAATATATATATATATATATATATATATATATATATATATATATATATATATGTATATATGTATATATGTATATATGTCGTGCCGAATAGGCAGAACTTGCGATCTTGGCTTAAATAGCAACGCTCATCTTGCCATATAGGACAAGCGAAAATTTGTGTATGCAATAATTTCGCAAAAATCATTCTGAACCTAACGAAAAAATGTATTTCACTGTGTTTGTTTAGTATTAAATTATTGTAAACAAATCTAAAAAATATATAGTCGGGTTAGGCTAAAATAAATTGTTCCTCTTATAATAAGGTTAGGTAAGTTTTCTAAGATTCTTTTGGTGCTAAATTAAAAGTTTATACATTAACATTAATGAAAAAAATATATCTTTAAATGTATAAGAGAAATTTTCAGAAAGGACTTAATTTTAGATGAGTTCTTGCTAATTGACCAGTTTTACATATTCGGCACGACAATAATATATATATATATATAATATTATATATATATATATAATATATATATATATATATATATAATATATATATATAAGTATTTTAGAGAGAAAGAGGGAGAGAGAGAAAAAAAAACAGAGGCGACTCTGCCGTGTGCAGAGTGACTCGGCAGGATGGAAAATGAATTCCAATTTAGCATTAAATTCCAACTTTGTTGGTACGGTGGACCGTGTAAACGCTGGACCGTGTAAACGCTGGACCGTGTAAAAGCTGGATCGTGTAAACGCTGGTCCGTGTAAACGCTGGACCATGTAAAAGTTGGATCGTGTAATCTCTGGACCGTGTAAACACTGGATCGTGTAAAAGCCGGACCAGCAGAAAACTTTGTTGGTACTGTGAACCCTGGACGTGTGTACACATCACACACACACACACACACACACACACACACACACACACACACACACACACACACACACACACACACACACATACACACACACATACACACACACATCACACAAACACACACACACACACATACACCACACACACACACACACACACACACACCACACACACAACACACACACATACACACCACACATACACAAACCACACACACACACATCACACACACACACACACACACACACACACACACAACACACACGACACACACCACAAAAACAACACACACACACAGAGGCCTATTCTAATCGACATGTGCCTAGACAAAATGGTAACAACACACACCACACACACACACACACACACACACACACACCACACACACACACACACACACCACACACACAACACTCACCACACACACACACACACACACACACACACACACACACACACACACACACACACACACACACGGTCATTTTCGTAACACAAATTCAGATTAAACACCAGTGTGGCCAAAGTAAGCTTTAGTTAGGGCTTGTGTACAAATGTGGCTGTGTGAGTGCCACTGTAGGGCAAGAAGATGACCCAGGAGTGCCTCACCGAGAGAAAATGATGCCAACTCAGAGGTCATGCTTCACGTCGACAGCTGTAATGGTCTCAACTATCGATTACCGAAAGCTGACCTCTGGTGCCTGTGTTGTGTGGAGGGTGGGAGGGAGGGAGGGAGGGAAGGAGGGAGGGAGGGAGGGAGGGAGGGAAGGAGGGAGGGAGCGAGGGAGGGAAGGAAGGAGGGGAGGGAGGGAGGGAGAGAGGGAGGGAAGGAGGGAGGGAGGGAGGAAGGAAGGAGGGAGGAGGGAGGGAGAGAGGGAGGGGAGGGAGGAGAGAGGGAGGGAGGAAGGAAGGGAGGGAGAGAGGGAGGGAGGAGGGAAGGAAGGAGGGAGGGAGAGAGGGAGAGGAGGGAGGGAGGGAAGGAGGGAGGGAGTGAGGGAGGGAGAGAAGGAGAGAGGGAGTGAGGGAGGGAGTGAGGGAGGTCCAGGAAGGTTAACTGAGGGAAGTGTGGTTTTAAGAGAGGTTTAAGAGGTTTTATATTGTAGGTAGATTTAGAGACATGTAGGTTTAATAGGTTTAAACTTGTAGGTTTAATTGTAGGTTTAAACTGTAGGTTTATATTGTAGGTTTAAACTGTAGGTTTATACTGTAGTTTATAATTGAAAGATTTATATTGTAGGTTTATATGTAGGTTATATATGACTTATAATGAGTACATAGAAACTGAGTATGTTAATATAGTTAAGGTTACTGAGTCACCAAGACTTAACACTGAGTCACCAAGACTTAACACTGAGTCACCAAGACTTAACACTGAGTCACCAAGACTTAACACTGAGTCACCAAGACTTAACACTGAGTCACCAAGATTTTAAAACTGAGGTCACCAAGACTCAACACTGAGTCACCAAGACTTAACACTGAGTCACCAAGACTCAACACTGAGTCACCAAGACTTAACACTGAGTCACCAAGACTCAACACTGAGTCACCAAGACTTAACACTGAGAGTCACCAAAACTCGACACTGAGTCACCAAGACTAACAATGAGTCACCAGACTCAACACTGAGAGTCACCAAAACTCAACACTGAGAGTCACCAAAACTCAACACTGAGAGTCACCAAAACTCAACACTGAGAGTCACCAAGACTCAACACTGAGAGTCACCAAAACTCGACACTGAGAGTCACCAAGACTCAACACTGAGAGTCACCAAGACTCAACACTGAGAGTACCAAACTCGACACTGAGTCACAGACTCACACTGAGAGTCACCAAAAACTCCGCACACTGAGATCACCAAGACTCAACACTGAGAGTCACCAAGACTCAACACTGAGAGTCACCAAAACTCGACACTGAGAGTCACCAAGACTCAACACTGAGAGTCACCAAGACTCAACACTGAGAGTCACCAAAACTCGACACTGAGAGTCACCAAGACTCAACACTGAGAGTCATCAAGACTCAACACTGAGAGTCACCAAGACTCAACAACTGAGAGTCACCCAAACTCAACACTGAGAGTCACCAAAACTCAACACTGAGAGTCACCAAAACTCAACACTGAGAGTCACCAAGACTCAACACTGAGAGTCATCAAGACTCAACACTGAGAGTCATCAAGACTCAACACTGAGAGTCACCAAAACTCAACACTGAGAGTCACCAAGACTCACACTGAGAGTCATCAAACTCAACACTGAGAGTCATCCAAGACTCAACACTGAGAGTCATCAAGACTCGACACGAGAGTCATCAAGACTCAACACTGAGAGTCATCAAGACTCAACACTGAGAGTCATCAAGACTCGACCTGAAGTCACCAAAACTCAACACTGAGAGTCACCAAACTCAACACTGAGAGTCATCAAGACTCAGACACTGAGAGTACCATAAGACTCAACACTGAGAGTCACCAAAACTCAACACTGAGAGTCACAAGAACTCAACACTGAGAGTCACCAAGACTCAACACTGAGAGTCACCAAAACTCGACACTGAGAGTCACATCAGAGACATCAAACACTGAGATTCATCAAGACTCGACACTGAGAGTCACCAAGACTCGAACACTGAGAGTCACCAAGACTCACACTGAGAGTCACCAAGACTCAACACTGAGAGTCCACCAAAACTCGACACTGAGAGTCACAAGAACTCAACACTGAGAGTCACAAGACTCGAACACTGAGAGTCACCAAGACTCACACTGAGAGTCACCAAAACTCGACATGAGAGTCACCAAGACTCAACACTGAGAGTCACCAAGACTCAACACTGAGAGTCACCAAAACTCAACACTGAGAGTCACCAAGACTCAACACTGAGAGTCACCAAACTCACACTGAGAGTCACCAAACTCACACTGAGAGTCATCAAGACTCAACACTGAGAGTCACCAAGAACTCAACACTGAGAGTCACCAAGACTCAACACTGAGAGTCACCAAGACTCAACACTGAGAGTCATCAAGACTCAACACTGAGAGTCATCAAGACTCAACACTGAGAGTCACCAAGACTCAACACTGAGAGTCACCAAGACTCAACACTGAGAGTCATCAAGACTCAACACTGAGAGTCATCAAGACTCAACACTGAGAGTCATCAAGACTCGACACTGAGAGTCATCAAGACTCAACACTGAGAGTCACCAAGACTCAACACTGAGAGTCATCAAGACTCAACACTGAGAGTCATCAAGACTCAACACTGAGAGTCACCAAGAACTCAACACTGAGAGTCATCAAGACTCAACACAGAGTCATCAAGACTCAACACTGAGAGTCATCAAGACTCAACACTGAGAGTCATCAAGACTCGACACTGAGAGTCATCAAGACTCGACACTGAGAGTCATCAAGACTCAACACTGAGAGTCATCAAGACTCGACACTGAGAGTCATCAAAACTCGACACTGAGAGTCACCAAGACTCAACACTGAGAGTCATCAAGACTCGACACAGAGTCATCAAGACTCAACACTGAGAGTCATCAAGACTCAACACTGAGAGTCACCAAGACTCGACACAGAGAGTCATCAAGACTCAACACTGAGAGTCACCAAGACTCAACACTGAGAGTCATCCAAGACCGACACTGAGAGTCATCAAGACTCGACACTGAGAGTCACCAAGACTCAACACTGAGAGTCACCAAGACTCAACACTGAGAGTCATCAAGACTCGACACTGAGAGTCATCAAGACTCAACACTGAGAGTCACCAAGACTCAACACTGAGAGTCACCGAGACTCGACACTGAGAGTCATCAAGACTCGACACAGAGTCATCAAGACTCAACACTGAGAGTCACCAAGACTCGACACTGAGAGTCACCAAGACTCAACACTGAGAGTCACCAAGACTCAACACTGAGAGTCCACCAGACTCAACACTGAGAGTCACACCAAGACTCAACACTGAGGCACCAGAATTCAACGTCAACACTGAGAGTCACCGAACTCGACACTGAGAGTCATCAAGACTCAACACTAGAAGTCACCAAGACTCAACACTGAGAGTCACCAGACTCAACACTGAGAGTCACCAAGACTCAACACTGAAGTCACCAAGACTCAACACTGAGAGTCACCAAGACTCAACACTGAGAGTCACCAAGACTCAACTGAGAGTCCATCAAGACTCAACACTGAGAGTCACCAAGACCGACACTGAGAGTCACCAAGACTCAACACTGAGAGTCACCAAGACTCAACACTGAGAGTCACCAAGACTCAACACTGGAGAGTCACCAAGACTCAACACTGAGAGTCACCAAGACTCAACACTGAGAGTCACCAAGACTCAACATGAGTCACAAGACTCAACACTGAGAGTCACTCGAATTGACTCAACACTGAGAGTCACCAAGAACTCAACACTGAGAGTCACAAGACTCAACACTGAGAGTCACCAAGACTCAACACTGAGAGTCACCAAGACTCAACACTGAGAGTCACCAAGACTCAACACTGAGAGTCATCAAGACTCAACACTGAGAGTCACCGAGACTCGACACTGAGAGTCATCAAGACTCAACACTGAGAGTCACCAAGACTCAACACTGAGAGTCACCAAGACTCAACACTGAGAGTCACCAAGACTCAACACTGAGAGTCACCAAGACTCAACACTGAGAGTCACCAAGACTCAACACTGAGAGACTCAACAGACTCCAACACTGAGAGTCACCAAGACTCACACTGAAGTCACAAGACTCAACACTGAGAGTCATCCAAGACTCAACACTGAGAGTCACCAAGACCACACTGAGAGTCACAAGACTCAACACTGAGAGTCACCAAGACTCAACACTGAGAGTCACCAAGAACTCAACACTGAGAGTCACCAAGACTCCACACTGAGAGTCACCAAGACTCAACACTGGAGAGTCATCAAGACTCAACACTGAGAGTCACCGAGACTCGACACTGAGAGTCATCAAGACTCAACACTGAGAGTCACCAAGACTCAACACTGAGAGTCACCAAGACTCAACACTGAGAGTCACCAAGACTCAACACTGAGAGTCACCAAGACTCAACACTGAGAGTCACCAAGACTCAACACTGAGAGTCACCAAGACTCAACACTGAGAGTCACCAAGACTCAACACTGAGAGTCACAAGACTCACACTGAGAGTCACCAAGACTCACACTGAGAGTCACCAAGACTCAACACTGAGAAGTCACCAAGACTCAACACTGAGAGTCACCAAGACTCAACACTGAGAGTCACCAAGACTCAACACTGAGAGTCACCAAGACTCAGACACTGAGAGGTCACAAGACTCAACACTGAGAGTCACCAAGACTCAACACTGAGAGTCACCACAAGACTCAACACGAGAGTCACCAAGACTCAACACTGAGAGTCACCAAGACTCAACACTGAGAGTCACCAAGACTCAACACTGAGAGTCACCAAGACTCAACACTGAGAGTCATCAAGACTCGACACTGAGAGTCACCAAGACTCAACACTGAGAGTCACCAAAACTCGACACTGAGAGTCACCAAGACTCAACACTGAGAGTCACCAAGACTCAACACTGAGAGTCAGTCACCGAAGACTCAACACTGAGAGTCACCAAGACTCAACACTGAGAGTCACCAAGTGACTCAACACTGAGAGTCATCAAGACTCAACACTGAGAGTCACCGAAGACTCGACACTGAGAGTCATCAAGACTCAACACTGAGAGTCACGCCAAGACCAACACTGAGAGTCACCAAGACTCAACACTGAGAGTCAACCAAGACTCAACAACACTGAGAGTCACCAAGACTCAACACTGAGAGTCACCAAGACTCAACACTGAGAGTCACCAAGACTCAACACTGAGAGTCACCAGCTCAACACTGAGAGTCACCAAGACTCAACACTGAGAGTCACCAAGACTCAACACTGAGAGTCACCAAGACTCAACACTGAGAGTCACCAAGACTCAACACTGAGAGTCACCAAGACTCAACACTGAGAGTCACCAAGACTCAACACTGAGAGTCACCCAAATCAACACTGAGAGTCACCAAGACTCAACACTGAGATCACAAGACTCAACACGAAGTCACCAAGACTCAACACTGAGAGTCACCAAGACTCAACACTGAGAGTCACCAAGACTCAACACTGAGAGTCACCAAGACTCAACACTGAGAGTCACCAAGACTCAACACTGAGAGTCATCAAGACTCAACACTGAGAGTCACCAAGACTCAACACTGAGAGTCACCAAGACTCAACACTGAGAGTCACCAAGACTCAACACTGAGAGTCACCAAGACTCAACACTGAGAGTCATCAAGACTCAACACTGAGAGTCACCAAGACTCAACACTGAGAGTCACCAAGACTCAACACTGAGAGTCACCAAGACTCAACACTGAGAGTCACCAAGACTCAACACTGAGAGTCACCAAGACTCAACACTGAGAGTCACCAAGACTCAACACTGAGAGTCATCAAGACTCAACACTGAGAGTCACCAAGACTCGACACTGAGAGTCACCAAGACTCAACACTGAGAGTCATCCAAGACTCAACACTGAGAGTGCACCAAGACCTCAACACTGAGGTAAGTCACCAAGATCATGCTCAACACTGAGAGTCACCAAGACTCAACACTGAGAGTCACCAAGACTCAACACTGAGAGTCATCCAAGACTCAACACTGAGAGTTCACCAGACTCAACACTGAGAGTCACCAAGACTCAACACTGAGAGTCACCAAGACTCAACACTGAAGTCACCAAGACTCAACACTGAGAGTCACCAAGACTCAACACTGAGAGTCACCAAGACTCAACACTGAGAGTCATCAAGACTCAACACTGAGAAGTCACAAGACTCAACACTGAGAGTCACCAAGACTCAACACTGAGAGTCACCAAGACTCAACACCTGAGAGATCACAAGACTCAACACTGAGAGTCACCAAGACTCAACACTGAGAGTCACCAAGACTCAACACTGAGAGTCATCAAGACTCAACACGAGAGTCCATCAAGACTCAACACTGAGAGTCACCAAGACTCAACACTGAGAGTCACCAAGACTCAACACTGAGAGTCACCAAGACTCAACACTGAGAGTCACCAAGACTCAACACGAGAGTCACCAAGACTCAACACACTGAGAGTCATCAAGACTCAACACTGAGAGTCACCAAGACTCAACACTGAGAGTCACCAAGACTCAACACTGAGAGTCACCAAGACTCAACACTGAGAGTCACAAGACTCAACACTGAGAGTCAACTCAAACTCAACACTGAGAGTCACCAAGACTCAACACTGAGAGTCACCAAGACTCAACACTGAGAGTCATCAAGACTCAAACACTGAGAGTCACCAAGACTCAACACTGAGAGTCACCAAGACTCAACACTGAGAGTCACTCAAGACTCAACACTGAGAGTCACCAAGACTCAACACTGAGAGTCACCAAGACTCAAACACTGAGAGTCACTCAGACTCACACTGAGAGTCACCAAGACTCAACACTGAAGTCACAAGACTCAACACTGAGAGTCAAATCCAAGACTCAACACTGAAATCACCAAGACTCAACACTGAGAGTCATCAAGACTCAGACACTGAGATCATCAAGACTCAACTCTGAGAGTCACCAAGACTCAACACTGAGAGTCACCAAGACTCAACACTGAGAGTCACAAGACTCAACACTGAGAGTCATCAAGACTCAACACTGAGAGTCACCAAGACTCAACACTGAGAGTCATCAAGACTCAACACTGAGAGTCACCAAGACTCAACACTGAGAGTCACCAAGACTCAACACTGAGAGTCACTCAAGAACTCAACACTGAGAGTCACCAAGACTCAACACTGAGAGTCACCAAGACTCACACTGAGAGTCCATAAGACTCAACACTGAGAGTCACCAAGACTCAACACTGAGAGTCACCAAACTCAACACTGAGAGTCACAAGACTCACACTGAGAGTCACCAAGACAATCTATCATCTGACTAATGAGAGTCACCAAGACTCAACACTGAGAGTCACCAAGACTCAACACTGAGAGTCACCAGACTCAACACTGAGAGTCACCAAGACTCAACACTGAGAGTCACCAAGAACTCAACACTGAGAGTCACCAAGACTCAACACTGAGAGTCACCAAGACTCAACACTGAGAGTCATCAAGACTCAACACTGAGAGTCACCAAGACTCAACACTGAGAGTCACCAAGACTCAACACTGAGAGTCACCTAGACTCAACACTGAGAGTCACCAAGACTCAACACTGAGAGTCACCAAAACTCAACACTGAGAGTCACCAAGACTCAACACTGAGAGTCACCAAGACTCAACACTGAGAGTCACCAAGACTCAACACTGAGATTCATCAAGACTCAACACTGAGAGTCACCAAGACTCAACACTGAGATCAACCAGACCTCAACACTGAGAGTCACCAAGACTCAACACTGAGAGTCACCAAACTCAACACTGAGAGTCACCAAGACTCACACTGAGAGTCACCAAACTCAAACTGAGAGTCACCAAGACTCAACACTGAGAGTCACCAAACTCAACACTGAGAGTCACCAAGACTCAACACTGAGAGTCACCAGACTCAACACTGAGAGTCATCACAAACCTGATCACAACTCACACTGAGAGTCACCAAGACTCAACACTGAGAGTCATCAACTCAACACTGAGAGTCACCAGACTCAACACTGAGAGTCATCCAAGACTCAACACTGAGAGTCCCAAGACTCAACACTGAGAGTCACAGACTCAAACTGAGAGTCACAAGACTCGAACACTGAGAGTCATCAAGACTCAACACTGAGAGTCACCAAGACTCAACACTGAGAGTCACAACTCAACACTGAAGTCACCAAGACTCAACACTGAGAGTCTACAAAGACTCAACACTGAGAGTCACCAAGACTCAACACTGAGCACCGATAATCAATGGAGTAGAAACCAAATTCAGTGTCATCAACTCAACTTCTGAGAGTTACAGCGATCAACATGAGTCACCATCCCTGATGGCACAATTCGACTCAACACATATGTCACCATAATATTCATACACTGATAGTCATCAAGTACTATACATGAAAGTCACCAATTGAACTATCATCAAACTATCACTGAGATCACTAAATTACTCGCACTGAGATTTTTTTGTTCAGCTCAAACTGGAGTTATCGAGTGAGCTCTTATTTACTCTGTGGTCGCTAGATCACCTGAGGTCACTCAAGTTGCTTTCGATCGGTCTGTAGAGATGACTTTGTTGGTCGTGTGGTAGTGATGCGTTTATGTCCATGGCTGTTGTG
>NC_069409.1:73571817-73611817 GCF_026875155.1 Cherax quadricarinatus
TAGTAGTAGTAGTTTGTAGTAGTACTAGTAGTATACAGTAGTTAGTACTAGTAGTAGTAGTAGTAGTAGTACTAGTAGTAGTACTAGTAGTAGTACTAGTAGTAGTTCTAGTAGTAGTACTAGTAGTAGTACTAGTAGTAGTACTAGTAGTAGTACTAGTAGTAGTAGTACTAGTAGTAGTAGTAGTACTAGTATCGTAGTAGTAGTAGTAGTAGTACTAGTAGTAGTATAGTAGTAGTAGTAATAGTAGTACTGTAGTAGTAGTAGTACTAGTAGTAGTAAATAGTAGTACTAGTTAGTAGTAGTAGTACTACTAGTAGTAGTGGAAGTTGTAGTACTAGTAGTACTAGTAGTAGTAGTAGTAGTATTAGTAGTATATAGTAGTAGTAGTAGTACTAGTAGTTAGTAACTAGTAGTAGTAGTAGTACTAGTAGTAGTATAGTAGTAGTACTAGTAGTAGTACTAAATAGTAGTACTAGTAGTAGTTTGTATAGTAGTACTAGTAGTAGTAGTAGTAGTACTGTAGTAGTAGTGTAGTAGTGAGTAGTTGAGGTAGTAGTAGTAGTAGTAGTAGTATAGAAAATTAGTAGTAGTAGTATAGTAGTAGTACTAGTTTGTAGTACTAGTTAGTAGTTACTAGTAGTAGTACTAGTAGTATAGTAGTACTAGTAGTAGTAGTAGTAGTACTGTAGTAGTAGTAGTAGTACTGTAGTAGTAGTAGTAGTACTAGTAGTAGTTTGTAGTATACTAGTAGTAGTGTAGTTAGATAGTAGTAGTACTAGTAGTAGTAGTAGTAGTACTAGTAGTAGTTACTAGTAGTAGTATAGTAGTAGTACTAGTAGTATCTAGTAGTAGTAGTAGTAGTACTAGTAGTACTAGTAGTAGTACTAGTAGTAGTACTAGTAGTAGTACTAGTAGTAATAGCAGTAGTAGTAGTAGTAGTACTAGTTGTAGTAGTAGTAGTATAGTAGTAGTAGTAGTTTGTACTAGTAGTAGTAGTTGTAGTACTAAATAGTAGTACTAGTAGTAGTACTAGTAGTAGTACTAGTAGTAGTACTAGTAGTAGTACTAGTAGTAGTACTAGTAGTAGTGTAGTACTATAGAGTAGTAGTAAATACTAGTAGTAGTAGTAGTAGTACTAGTAGTAGTAAGTAGTACTAGTAGTTAGTACTAGTAGTAGTATAGTGTAGTACTAGTAGTAGTACTAGTTTGAACTAGTAGTATGTAGTAGTAGTATAGTTAGTAGTAGTAGTAGTAGTTCTAGTTTTAGTAGTAGTAGTAGTATACTAGTAGTAGTAGTAGTGTAGTATAGTAGTAGTAGAGTAGTAGTACTAGTAGTAGTACTAGTAGTAGTATAGTAGTAGTAAATAGTAGTACTAGTAGAAGTAGTAGTAGTATAGTATAGTAGTAGTAGTACTAGTAGAAGTCAGTAGTAGTAATACTAGTAGTAGTAGTAGTAGTAGTATAGTAGTAGTACTAGTAGTAGTACTAGTAGTAGTACTAGTACTAGTAGTGTAGTAGTTAAATAGTAGTGTAGTAGTATAGTAGTAGTATTAGTAGTAGTATAGTAGTAGTACTAGTAGTAGTACTAGTAGTAGTATAGTGTAGTGTAGTAGTACTAGTAGTAGTACTAGTAGTAGTACTAGTTAGTTAGTACTAGTACTTAGTAGTAAATATAGTGTAGTACTAGTAGTAGTACTAGTAGTAGTTAGTAGTTAGTACTAGTAGTATGCTAGTAGTAGTAGTAGTAGTAGTTCTAGTAGTAGTATAGTAGTTTGTATAGTAGTAGTACTAGTAGTAGTAGTACTAGTAGTAGTATGTAGATAGTAGTAGTAGTAGTAGTAGTGTATAGTAGTGTATCTAGTAGTAGTAGTATTAGTACTAGTAGTAGTAGTAGTACTAGTAGTAGTATAGTAGTAGTACTAGTAGTAGTTAGTAGTACTACTAGTAGTAGTGAAGTGTAGTACTAGTAGTACTGTATGTAGTAGTTAGTAGATAGTAGTAGTACTAGTTAGTAGTAGTAGTACTAGTAGTAGTAGTAGTAGTAGTAGTACTAGTAGTAGTATAGTAGTAGTACTAGTAGTAGTTAGTAGTAGTACTAGTAGTAGTACTAGTAGTACTAGTAGTATAGTAGTAGTACTAGTAGTAGTTAGTAGTAGTACTAGTAGTAGTAGTAGTAGTACTAGTTAGTAGTAGTAGTACTGTAGTAGTATAGTAGTAGTACTAGTAGTAGTACTAGTAGTAGTACTAGTTTGTACTAGTAGTACTAGTAGTAGTAGTAGTAGTACTAGTAGTAGTAGTAGTAGTACTGTAGTGTAGTAGTAGTAAGTAGTAGTAGTAGTAGTTGTAGTTAGTAGTAACTAGTAGTAGTACTAGTAGTAGTACTAGTAGTAGTACTAGTAGTAGTAGTAGTTTGTAGTTTCTAGTAGTACTAGTAGTACTATAGTAGTAGTAGTAGTAGTACTAGTTGTTTGTACTAGTAGTAGTAGTAGTAGTAGTAGTATAGTAGTAGACTAGTAGTAGGGACTAGTAGTAGTACTAGTAGTAGTATAGTAGTACTAGTAGTATAGTAGTAGTAGTAGTAGTACTAGTAGTAGGTTGTAGTAGTACTAGTAGTAGTAGTAGTAGTACTAGTAGTAGTAGTGAGTAAATAGTAGTAGTATAGTAGTAGTACTAGCAGTAGTATAGTAGTAGTACTAGTAGTAGTACTAGTAGTAATAGGGAGTAGTAGTAGTAGTAGTACTAGTAGTAGTAGTAGTATTAGTATAGTAGTAGTAGTAGTAGTACTGTAGTAGTACTAGAAGTAGTAGTAGTAGTACTAGTAGTAGTACTAGTAGTAGTACTAGTAGTAGTACTAGTAGTACTGTAGTAGTAGTAACGTATGTAGTAGTAACTTAGTAGTAGTAGTTAGTACTAGTAGTAGTATAGTAGTAGTACTAGTAGTACTAGTAGTAGTAGTAGTAGTAGTACTAGTAGTAGTAAATAGTAGTAGTCTAGTAGTAGTGTAGTAGTACTTTGTAGTAGTATGTAGAGTACTATAGTAGTACTAGTAGTAGTAGTAGTACTAGTAGTAGTACTAAGTAGTAGTATAGTAGTAGTACTAGTAGTAGTACTAGTAGTAGTAGTAGTAGTAGTACTAGTAGTAGTACTAGTAGTAGTACTAGTAGTAGTACTAGTAGTAGTAGTAGTAGTACTAGTAGTAGTACTAGTAGTAGTACTAGTAGTGTACTAGTAGTAGTACTAGTGTAGTATAGTATACGTAGTTTGTAATAGTATAGTAGTAGTAGTAGTAGTATAGTAGTAGTACTAGTAGTAGTACTAGTAGTAGCTAGTAGTAGTAGTAGTAGTAGTAGTACTAGTAGTAGTAGTAGTAGTAGTAAGTAGTAGTAGTGGAAGTTAGTAGTACTTGTAGTAGTAGTAGTAGTGTAACTAGTAGTAGTAAGTAGTAGTACTAGTAGTAGTAGTAGTAGTAGTAGTACTATAGTAGTACTAGTCGTAGTAGTAGTAGTAGTACTAGTAGTAGTGGACAGTAGTAGTACTAGTAGTATAGTAGTAGTAGTAGTAGTATAGTTTGTATTAGTAGTAGTAGTATTAGTATAGTAGTAGTAGTGGAAGTAGTAGTGTAGTAGTAGTAGTACTAGTAGTAGTAGTAGTAGTGGAAGTATAGTAGTAGTGTAGTAGTATCGTAAGTAGTAGTGGGATAGTATAGTAGTATGTTAGTTAGTACTAGTAGTAGTAGTAGTAGTAGTAGTAGTAGTACTAGTAGTAGTAGTTAGTAGTAGTAGTAGTAGTGTAGTAGTGGAAGTAGTAGTACTAGGTAGTAGTTGTAGTAGTAGTAGTTGTAGTAGTAGTAGTAGTACTAGTAGTAGTAAGTAGTAGTGGAGTAGTAGTAGTAGTAGTACTAGTAGTAGTAGTAGTAGTGGAAGTAGTAGTAGTAGTAGTATTAGTAGTAGTACTAGTAGTAGTGGAGTAGTAGTAGTAGTAGTAGTAGTAGTAGTAGTGGAAGTAGTAGTACTAGTAGTAGTAGTAGTAGTAGTAGTAGTAGTAGTAGTAGTAGTAGTAGTAGTAGTGGAAGTAGTAGTACTAGTAGTAGTAGTAGTAGTAGTAGTAGTTGTAGTAGTTGTTTTGCATGTCTGTCAGGTTGGTTGTAGCTTAGCTAGGGTAGCATGGAAGGTCAACGGGGAAGCGGGGGGGGGGGGGGTACATTGACTCAGAGAATGTATGCTACACAGCAGGAGAGAATAACGAGGTAGGTGGAGCCAGTCACACGGGAAGCTGTTGACTGCTAGATCGTCGGTCGATGCCTGACCCTTGATGGGAACTTTAGCAACTTGGCATCAATAGTAACTCACTCTAGTGGAAAGTCTTTACAAATAAAACATGTAGGTTTACTGTCTACGTAGTAGTGGTGGTGGTAGTAGTTGTGGTGGTAGTGGTTGTAGAGGTAGTAGTAATGGTAGTAGTGGTATGGTAGTAGTAGTGGTGGTAGTAGTGATAGTAGTAGTGTTAGTAGTGGTGGTAGTAGTAGGGGTAGTAGTATAGTAGTAGTAGTAATAATAGTAGTAGTTAGTAGCAGTAGTAGTAGTAGTAGTAGCAGTAGTAGTAGTAGTAGTAGTAGTAGCAGTAGTAGTAGTAGTAGTAGTAGTAGTAGTAGTAGTAGTAGTAGTGGCAGTAGCAGTGGTAGGTGTGGTGGTAGTAGTTGTAGTAGAAGTGGTGGTAGTAGTGGTGTTAGATTGGTAATAATGGCGGTGGTAATAATGGCGGTAGTAGTGGTGGCAGAGGTGATAGTGGTGGTAGTGGTGGTAGTAGTGTTAGTGGTGGTAGTTGTGGTAGTGGTGGTAGTAGTGGTACTTCTACTGAAAAATCGAACTCACCAGTGTTATGTGTAAAATTTTGGCTGTATCATAATCTGTATGTGCCTTTGTACGTAACTCTGTACGTAACTTTGTACGTAACTCTGTACGTAACTCTGTACGTAACTTTGTAAACATAGCGTTGTTAGCATAACTTTACTTACAGGTTGCTAACACATGTTATTGTAATTATTGCAGATACTGTGAAGACGCTGAGGCAACCACTACTACCACCACTACCACAAGTACCAGCACTGCGAGGCCCACCAGCACCCCAGCTAGTACTACCACCAGTACCACCGCTGGCACTACCACCACCCCTGGCACTACCACCATCGCTGGCACTACCACTATCCCTAGCTCTACCACCACAGCTGGCTCTACCACCATCCCTGGCACTACCACTATCTCTGGCACCACCACTACTAACCACCACATCATACCGTCAAAAAGTACATAGCACGAATCTCTTAACCGGGTGCCACACTACCGTGGCACTCTCATATATTGAACGAAGGGGAGGAGCAAACTACAGTAAATCAGAGAGGAAAAACAATGAATAAAAATGAACTTCAAAAGGATTAGATACCAATAAAACAGAAAATACAGAATTCAGAAAGAAGGATCGGGAAGAGATTTAGATCAAAGCATTAGAATCTAATAGCCTTTCAAAACTTAAAGCAGAGAGATTAGGATGATGTTTGGGTGTGATTAGAAGAGGGGAAGGAAGAGGAGGAGGAGGAAGAGGAGGAGGAGGAAGAGGAAAGAAGAGGTAGGAAGAGGGTAGCGAGAGGTCGCTGAAGGTATGTTAGAGGAAGCAGCAAGGAGAACATGGTGTGTGTGGTGGGGGCCATGACATGGTGGTGGGGGCCATAACATGGTGGTGGGGGCCATAATATAGTGGTGGGGGCCATAACATGGTGGTGGAGGCCATAATATGAAAGTCCGCGGGTGGACGTGGGCCACCTCATGGGCGGTAGTGGCCCTGTGGGCGTCCGTGACCCTCCTGGTGGCCCTGGCCTCCCTGGCAGCACTCTTCACACCCACCTGGTTCGTGAAGCACGCGCCCTCCCCACCCGTCATGTTCGGAGTGTGGGCGTGGTGTGTGGGCGGTGTGGGCGAGCAGCGGTGTGCTGCGGTGGGTCAGGGGCTGGCTGAACAGGACGGGGCTCTGCCCTCAGCGGTGTGGGTGATGGTGGGGGCGGTGTATGGCGGGGGCGGCGCCCTCCTGGCGGTGACGGGCCTGGCCGCCCTCCTGACGCCCATCCTGCCCACCACCCACGCCCGCGCCGCCCTCGCCCACGTGGCTGGCAACATACAAGCAGCGGCAGGTAAATACTACCCTCGTCTCTATTATATCTTATTAAGTGTATTTATCGTCTAATATTTTGTGTGTTTTATAAAGTACTGTACACTATATCCCTCTTTCCCACTACACAAAAACTCAACACCTGGGAGTATAAGCGATACAACTCAACCCCGGGGTGGAGGGGGTTATAAAAGGGGGGAGTATCAGTACACACACACACACACACACACAGGAAGAGAGAGACGATCAGTACACCAGAAACGGCCAGACTCAGCACTCACCCCAGCAACCACACACACGAAAGCACACACACACACCCCACAACACACACAACACCACACACACACACCACACACACACACACCACACACACAACACACACACACACACACACACAACACACACACCACACACACCCCACACACAGTCTGGAACCCACACCTGGTCAAGCACGTCAAGAAGTTAGAGAAAGTACAAAGGTTTGCAACGAGGCTAGTCCAGAGCTCAGGGGAATGTCGTACGAGGAAAGGTTGAGGAAAATCGGACTGACGACACTGGAGGACAGAAGGGTCAGGGAGACATGATAACGACATACAAGATACTGCGGGGAATAGATAAGTGGACAAAGATAGGATGTTCCAGAGAGGGGACACAGGGAACAAGGGGTCACAACTGGAAGCTGAAGACTCAGACGAGTCACAGGGACGTTAGGAAGTATTTCTTCAGTCATAGAGTCGTCAGGAAGTGGAATAGCCTAGCAAGTGAAGTAGTGGAGGCAGGAACCATACATAGTTTTAAGAAGAGGCTATGATAAAGCTCAGGAAGCAGAGAGAGAGAAAGGACCTAGTAGCTATCAGTGAAGAGGCGGGGCCAGGAGCTGAGTCTCGACCCCTGCAACCACAATTAGGTGAGTACAAACACACACACACACACACACACACACCACACACATGCACACATACAGACACACGGGGCGAGGAGCTGTAAGTCTACATATAGATGAGGTTGAGAGAGAATGAGAGAGAAAGAGAAAGAGTGCCACTAGTGGTTGCAGTGCCTGGCAGTTCCTCTTGATTGATCCTTCTATCTGGGTTACTCTCTCACATATAAACACACTGTGGTATCTTCTGTTAAGTTACCGACCTTCTTCTTATCTCTCATTTCCTGTGAGTTTTCTTCCCTTCCAACTGTTGTTGTTGTTGTTTCTAGGTCGTCAGGAACACTCACCTGACCCGAGGTCACACCTGCCATACACCATTTTTCTAAAATTATCTGTAATGATGTCGCTGTGAAATAATTCCTTTAATTTTGACCTTAACAACGCTCAACATAAAATTAATACATATGTTTAAAGTCTTTATCTTCCATCACTGCTGTGGGCCATCACGTTGATTGACCTGACCTTGCAATATTCATGACCTAGACTCCGGGGTCATCCCGCGGTTATTGACAACTACTAACATTGCCACACTCCACAAAGGTGTCAATACAGCAGTTGCAACAACAGTACTGTAGATCGATAGCCTTAACGCCCTGTATTAAGATTATTTCAAAGGGTTTTTAAGAAGCAAGACTACCAGTCACATGGACTCGTAGGAGCTGCACAACACAGGTCAAAATAAGGTCAGAATAGGTCTCTCCTGCCTTTCGCAATTGCTGGGACATTACGACACGGTCGTAAATGCAATTGAAGATAAGTAAAATGAACATGCAAAATAAACTGACTTTGGGGCGCAAAATGCGTGCAGAATAACTGTATTAATAACTGTAAAGGTGAGGAAATGAATAGTTAGCTTCCTAACAAATAGAACCCGAAGATTAAGTGCAAACAGAGTGAAATCAGAGGCTTCAGTGTCACCTGGCAGTGTAGTAGGTTGTGACTGTGTATGTGTGTGTGTGTGTGTGTGTGTGTGTGTGTGTGTGTGTGTGTGTGTGTGTGTGTGTGTGTGTGTGTGTGTGTGTGTATGTGTGTGTGTGTGAGTCTGTCTATCTATCTATCTGTCTGTCTGTCTGTTTATTTATCTATTTGCATGAATATAGACAGGCAGGCATCGTCACTAAGTTAACTCAACGTTTACCTCATTAAACTTGCGCAAGACAATGTTTTATCCTGGTAAACAACTCACTCAGAACCACACGATGGCACAGTGGAACAAGCACCCCCCCCCCCTCCTCGTGGACCCCCGCCTCACGTCTCTCAAAAAACATCCCAACGGGAGATAACAGAAAACAGAAATATCCTCCCAATACACAAATAACCAGCACATAGGAGAGAGGACCTTAAGACGACGTTTCGGTCCGACCTGAACCATTTACGAAGTGGAACTGTACGATATTATGCCTTAGTTGTTGTTTATGTCTGTCCACATTCACGACACTGCATCACCTCCCGGCGAGGCCATGATTGCCAAGAACGGCTAAAAATTAAAGGAGAAAGGAAAGGAGATACCAGTTGAGTGGGCAGAGTGAGGCAATCTGCTGCAGAAATGGACGTGAGTTAGCTGGCTGTCTGCTGCTTTGTGATGAGTCGGCGACGAGTGAAGTCTTGCGTGATCGGTGAGTTCTCTCGGGAGATTTCCGTCTTTCTGGAGATGTTTTGGGACTGTCAGAGGAAACGAGGAGGGAGAGAGGGAGTGAGGGAGGGAGTGAGGGAGGGAGGGAGGGAGGGAGGGAATGACGGAGTGAGGGAGGGAGGGAGAGAGGGAGGGAGAGGAAAATCCCTTAGGAAGTAGAGTCCGCTGACCGTTGTGCTTTAAGTTGATGAGATACAAAGATGCGTGACTCTCCTACACGAGGCACTGACTCTCCTCCACCAGTGTTTGTACGTCACTGACTCTCCTCCACCAGTGTTTGTACGTCACTGACTCTCCTCCACCAGTGTTTGTACGTCACTGACTCTCCTCCACCAGTGTTTGTACGGCACTGACTCTCCTCCACCAGTGTTTGTACGTCACTGACTCTCCTCCACCAGTGTTTGTACGTCACTGACTCTCCTCCACCAGTGTTTGTACGTCACTGACTCTCCTCCACCAGTGTTTGTACGTCACTGACTCTCCTCCACCAGTGTTTGTACGTCACTGACTCTCCTCCACCAGTGTTTGTACGTCACTGACTCTCCTCCACCAGTGTTTGTACGTCACTGACTCTCCTCCACAAGTGTTTGTACGTCACTGACTCTCCTCCACCAGTGTTTGTACGTCACTGACTCTCCTCCACCAGTGTCTGTACGTCACTGACTCTCCCCCACCAGTGTCTGTACGTCACTGACTCTCCTCCACCAGTGTTTGTACGTCACTGACTCTCCTCCACCAGTGTTTGTACGTCACTGACTCTCCTCCACCAGTGTTTGTACGTCACTGACTCTCCTCCACCAGTGTTTGTACGTCACTGACTCTCCTCCACCAGTGTTTGTACGTCACTGACTCTCCTCCACCATTGTTTGTATGTCACTGACTCTCCTCTACCAGTGTTTGTACGTCACTGACTCTCCTCCACCAGTGTTTGTACGTCACTGACTCTCCTCCACCAGTGTTTGTACGTCACTGACTCTCCTCCACTAGTGTCTGTACGTCACTTACTCTCCTCCACCAGTGTCTGTACGTCACTGACTCTCCTCCACCAGTGTCTGTACGTCACTGACTCTCCTCCACCAGTGTCTGTACGTCACTGACTCCTACTCCTCACTCCACCAGTGTCTGTACGTCACTGACTCTCCTCCACCAGTGTCTGTACGTCACTGACTCTCCTCCACCAGTGTCTGTACGTCACTGACTCTCCTCCACCAGTGTCTGTACGTCACTGACTCTCCTCTCCTCCACCAGTGTCTGTACGTCACTGACTCTCCTCCACCAGTGTCTGTACGTCACTTACTCTCCTCCACCAGTGTCTGTACTCACTGACTCTCCTCCACCAGTACTGTACGTCACTGACTCTCCTCCACCAGTGTCTGTACGTCACTGACTCTCCTCCACCAGTGTCTGTACGTCACTGACTCTCCTCTCCTCCACCAGTGTCTGTACGTCACTGACTCTCCTCCACCAGTGTCTGTACGTCACTGACTCTCCTCCACCAGTGTCTGTACGTCACTGACTCTCCTCCACCAGTGTCTGTACGTCACTGACTTCTAAATACCCGGACTAGCCAATCAGAGAGTGTTGTACTTAGTTCCAGGTTGTCTAGTGTTGATAAACCAACAATAAATTTGCTCCAAGGTAACCTTTCATTAACAATAATTTATATAAATTATCAAATAAACTTTTTCCTTCTTTTTGGGGGGAATAAAAGAACCAAGAAATAAAATATTTAAATCCTTAATTTCAATCCCTTTGAAAAGGATTAATCAAGTTCTTTAAATATATAAGTTTTGCATCAAGGACAGAATTATAATTTAAATAAACATTATCGAACTGAGACAAAACCAGATTTAAATAATCGTATATTCAAGAGAACCTCTTAAGTTCTTCTAAATAATAACCCAGACTAATTATCTTTTAAAGGAGATTGAATATTGTCTCGTGAGAGAGACTTAAGTATAAATTCTCCCGTTCTTAAAGCACTAAGGAGTCTCTTGGTGACCTAGAACACAAGAAACTGTGTTCGAGGCTGAGGTGGTGATTTATTATAATCAAGGGGGAAGCGCTAAACCCGGAGGATTATACAGCGCCTGGGGGGGGGATGTGGAAGGCATTCAGGCTTAATTCGGGGAACTGGAGCACAGATCCAATTCCCTAAATCAAGAGCCCCTCACCAACATCAAGGAAACCTTCCTTGAGGGGCTGAGGTGGTGAACCTGTCTTGCCACAGTGACGGTAAACACCACATAAGGTCGGTCAGGTGACCTAAGCTGGCAGTAAAACTAGAGTCCGACAATTAACCTTGTGTTTCAGAACAGTTGCACAATTATTGGTAGACATGGGTTTCCCTTTATACCTAACAATATATAATAATTACATTGACAATAATAATCGAGAACAATTTTCTCATCCAAGTGACATCAGATAATAATATATATCCGAAAATCTTTATTTTAGCTATTAATGAAGAGGTTTGAAATATATGTGAAACAGGGTTGCCTAAATATTTCTCAAATATATAATGTCCACTTCGGTGATTGGCTCTTTATTAACAAAAAATACAACGTCTAGCCAATCAGACTCAGCCTTCTGGAGCACTGTCATCTACTGGTAACTTCTGATTGGTTGTTACTTAGCAGAGCACTCAGTTGTGGAGTAATCTGAGTCCACCTGCCTACTTCTCTCTGCCTAACAGCTCCTGATTGGCTTTGCTGCGGCAGAGAGTGGGAATATTGACCAGTTAGAACAAGGCTGAATCTCTCTCTCTCTACATCAGTGTATTTCACATCATAGACCAGAATGATAACTAAATTGTGGAGATTTGATGGTGGTGGTTGTAGTGGTGGTGTTAGTGGTTGTGGTAGTGGTGGTGTTAGTGGTGATGGTAGTGCTGGTAGTGGTGGTGGTAGTGGTAGTGGTGGTGGTAGTGGTAGTGTTAGTGGCGGTGGTGTTAGTGGTGATGATAGTGGTGGTGGTGGTGGGGTGATGTTAGGGGTGGTGTTAGTGATGGTGGTGGTGCTAGTGGTGGTGGTGGTGGTGGTGTGTTAGTGGTGGTTGTGGTGTGGTGGTGGTGGTGGCGTGGTGATGTTAGTGGTGGTGGTGATGTTAGTGGTGGTTGTGGTAGTGGTGGTGCTATTGGTGGTGGTGGTGTTAGTGGTGGTGCTAGTGGTGGTGGTGTTAGTGGTGGTGGTATTAGTGGTGGTGATGGTGGTGTTGGTGGTGGTGGTGGTGGTGGTGGTGGTGCTAGTGGTGGCGGCGATGCTAGTGGTGGTAATGGTGCAAGTGCTGGTCTTATATGGGAGAAGAGTCCCCAAGGGGTAGAAGAAAGACCTGGTCTCCAGAGACCAGGTCTGGGACCCCAGACACACGGTGAATCAACCAGAGACCAGGTCTGGGACCCCAGACACACGGTGAGTCAACCAGAGACCATGTCTGATACCCCAGACACACGGTGAGTCAACCAGAGACCAGTCTGATACCCAGACACACGGTGAGTCAACCAGAGACCAGGTCTGATACCCCAGACACACGGTGAGTCAACCAGAGACCAGGTCTGATACCCCAGACACACGGTGAGTCAACCAGAGACTAGGTCTGAGACCCAAGACACACCGTGAGTCAACCAGAGACCAGGTCTGGGACCCCAGACACACGGTGAGTCAACCAGAGACCAGGTCTGAAACCCCAGACACAGCGTGAGTCAACCAGAGACCAGGTCTGGGACCCCAGACACACCGTGAGTCAACCAGAGACCAGGTCTGAGACCCCAGACACACGGTAAGTCAACCAGAGACCAGGTCTGAGACCCCAGACACACCGTGAGTCAACCAGAGACCAGGTCTGGGACCCCAGACACACCGTGAGTCAACCAGAGACCATGTCTGAGACCCCAGACACACGGTGAGTCAACCAGAGACCATGTCTGGGACCCCAGACACACGGCGAGTCAACCAGAGACCAGGTCTGGGACCCCAGACACACCGTGAGTCAACCAGAGACCAGGTCTGAGACCCCCAGACACACGGTGAGTCAACCAGAGACCAGGTCTGAGACCCCAGACACACGGTGAGTCAACCAGAGACCATGTCTGGGACCCCAGACACACGGTGAGTCAACCAGAGACCAGGTCTGGGACCCCAGACACACGGTGAGTCAACCAGAGACCATGTCTGGGACCCCAGACACACGGTTAATAATCAAACTGACACACACGTTCACAATTACCTGTGTTATCTTATCCCTTTCCCCTTCCTTCCCCTCCCTACCTTTCCCCTTCCTTCCCTTACCTCTCTTTCTACTTTCTTCCCTTACCTACCTTTCCCCTTCCTTCCTTTATCTACCTTTACTCTTCCTTCCCTTAGCTAGCAGGAACACAGGTACACTGTAGGGTGTGATGAACCTGCTAGTGTAGCATCAACAGAGTCAACACAAGATTCAAGAAAGCCATCAGAAAAGTACATACCAGGTACACACACCTTTGACACACCAGGTGTTACATTTGACATACCAGGTGTTACCTTTGACACACCAGGTGTTACATTTGACATACCAGGTGTTACCTTTGACACACCAGGTGTTACATTTGACACATTTGTGATCTACCAACTCTCCCTCACTACCACAACTACTGTCAACGTCTTCCCATCTACAACAACTACTGTCAACATCTTCCCCACTACACCCAACGGGTTTATCAAATGCCTTAACATGAGTGGGGTTGACGAGAGAGTGTACGCACGAGAACTCTGACTGCTTCACCCTCGACACCCACACTGAAGGTGCTGGCCATCTCGAGGTTCGTGAGGTGTGAAGCCACATAGTGACTCTTACATGGGAGGTAATTTATCATGGAACAGATGTGGGGTTTAAACCCATGGCAAGTGAGTCTTAATACTCACAGGTTAGTGAGTTTCAGGACTCATCTACTTTTGTTCAAAACTCCACCCCCTTTTCGTGATTTTTTTTTTCAATCGTGTTATTGTAATGTCGTGAGTCAAGATGGCTTACCCTGGTGCTCACCCCCTCACCTAGACTGGTAGACCTCCAGGAAGAATTAGAGGTCACCTTCGTACTCGGATGGTGCTCTCACTTGGACAGGCAGAGAAATACTGTGCTTTAAAATGGTCATTGAAGGCAAGCAGCAATGAGCATACATAGGATGCAAGTTAAATATTATATTGTGCTATCTTTATTCAACACCTTCCCTTCTCCCTCCTATTCTCTCCCTTCTTTTCCTGTTCTCCTTCCCATATGCCCCTCGCTTCTCTCCCCCCTTCCCTCTTTTTGTCTCTCCCTCCCTCCGACATAGCCTAGAAATAATTGGTGGAAGAAGAGGTTTATGCAAATTTTCTGGTGGATTTGTTGTGCAGGAGCGAAGATACTGGTGGTAGCTGCTGCCGGGGTGTGGTTAATTACTGACCACCAGCTGCTACACTCACCTTCACCACCACCAGCTGCTACACTCACCTTCACCACCACCAGCTGCTACACTCACCTTCACCACCACCAGCTGCTACACTCACCTTCACCACCACCAGCTGCTACACTCACCTTCACCACCACCACTGCTATACTCCCTTCACCACCACCAGCTGCTATACTAAACCTTCACCACCACCAGCTGCTAAAACTCACCTTCCCCACCACCAGCTGCTATACTCACCTTCACCACCACCAGCTGCTACACTCACCTTCACCACCACCAGCTGCTACACTCACCTTCACCACCACCAGCTGCTACACTCACCTTCACCACCACCAGCTGCTACACTCCCCTTTCACCACCACCAGCGCAACACTCACCTTCACCACCACCAGATTCTATACTCACCTTCACCACCCCCAGCTGCTACACTCACCTTCCCCACCACCAGCGCTACACTAAAACCTTCACCACCACCGGCTGCAACACTCACCTTCACCACCACCAGATGCTATACTCACCTTCACCACCACCAGCTGCTACACTCACCTTCACCACCACCAGCTGCTACAACCCACCTTCATCATCACCAGCTGCTACACTCCCCTTTCCACCACCACCAGCTGCTACACTCACCTTCACCACCACCAGCTGCTACACTCACCTTCACCACCACCAGCTGCTATACTCACCTTCACCACCACCAGCTGCTAAAACTCACCTTCCCCCACCCCCCATGCTACACCCACCTTCACCCCCACCAGCTGCTACACTCCACCTTCACCACCACCCAGCTGCTACACTAAACCTTCACCACCACCAGTTTCTACACTCCCTTCACCACCACCAGTGCTATACTCACCTTCACCACCACCAGCTGCTACACTCACCTTAAACCACCACCAGCTCTCTACACTCACCTTCACCACCAGCTGTTACACTCAACTTCACCACAACCAGCTGCTACACTCACCTTCACCACCACCAGCTGCTACCCCAAACCTTCACCACCACCAGTTGCTACACTCACCTTCACCACCACCAGCTGGCAACACTCACCTTCACCACCACCAGCTCACACTCACCTCACCACCACCAGCTGCTACACTCACCTTCACCACCACCAGCTGCAACACTCACCTTCACCACCACCAGATGCTATACTCACCTTCACCACCACCAGCTGCTACACTCACCTTCACCACCACCAGCTGCTACACCCACCTTCACCACCACCAGCTGCTACACTCACCTTCACCACCACCAGCTGCTACATCACCTTCACCACACCAGCTGCTACACTCACCTTCCCACCACCAGCTGCATACTCACCTTCACCACCAAACCAGCTGCTAAAACTCACCTTCACCCCCACCAGCTGTAAAACCCCACCTTCACCACCACCAGCTTCTACACTCACCTTCACCACCACCAGCTGCTACACTCACCTTCACCAGCACCAGCTGCTACACTCACCTTCACCACCACCAGCTGCTATACTCACCTTCACCACCACCAGCTGCTACACTCACCTTCACCACCACCAGCTGCTACACTCACCTTCACCACCAGCTGTTACACTCAACTTCACCACAACCAGCTGCTACACTCACCTTCACCACCACCAGCTGCTACACTCACCTTCACCACCCCAAATTGCTACACTCACCTTCACCACCACCAGCTGCTACACTCACCTTCACCACCCCCACACTGCTACACTCACCTTCACCACCACCAGCTGCTACACTCACCTTCACCACCACCAGCTGATACACTCACCTTCACCACCACAAGCTGCTACACTCACATTCACCACCACCAGTTGCTACACTCACCATCACCACCACCAGCTGCTACACTCACCTTCACCACCACCAGCTGCTACACTCACCTTCACCACCACCAGCTGCTACACTCACCTTCACCACCACCAGCTGCTACACTCACCTTCACCTTCTAACTCTCCTAATTCAAACCTTGACTTCAAACAAGCCGATTTTTTACCAGGAGATTAATGTTATTAACAAGAATGACATCAATAAAGACAGTGATTGAGAGTCTTGATGCCGGCCTTAACGGGAGGCTCCCTTGATGCTCATCAAGGGCTTTTATCCAAGGAATTAGTGTTACTGAGTATCTTGCGTTCCTCAGGAACTGTATGACTCATACAGATTTGGCGGTTCCCCTTTGGTTGTTCCATTAGTCCAGCCGGGTGAGGCGGGCAGCAAACCATTATTTAGTCTCTTCAACAGGTTACTGTTAACAGGTGTCGTACCTGATAAATGGAAAACGGCAAATGTGATACCTATTTACAGAGTGAGAGATAAATCCCTAGCCTCAGATTATAGACCAGTCAGCCTAACCTCAGTTGTGGGGAAGTTGACGGAATCAGTAACTGTTAGAATTAGAAGTCAACTTGAAAGATATATATAATTTGATCAACGAATTTCAGTACGGATTTACGAAGAGCATTCTTGTCTTACGAATCCACTAATCGTTTTTTACTAAAGTTTTCGAGGTGGTAGGTCGTGATCATGAATGCATTACTACGAATATGGACTTCATTGAGGCTTCTGATAGAGTTCCATGCAGGAGACTACTCAAAAAAGTAGCGGCACACGGAACTGAAGAGAAAATTTTCTCCTGGATAGAAGCATGGCTGACTAATAGACAAAACAGAGGTTGCATAAATGGGTAGAAATCAGATTGGGGACTCGTCACAAGCGGTCTTCCACATTGGTCGGTGTTGGGCCCTTTGTTATTCACAATATGCATAAATGACGTTGATGAGGGAATGAACGGGGACTTAAGTAAGTTTGCCGATGACACTAAAATAGGCCGTCGAACAAATTCTGATGAGAACATTCAAGCACTGAAGGATGACCTGGATAGGTTGATGCAGTGCGATGGAGAAGTGGCAGATGCAACAATGTGAACAGTTCTGGTCTCCATATTTCAGGATGGACATACATGCGATGGAAAATATACATAGAAGGATGACAAAGTTGATTCCATGTATCAGAAATCTTTCCAACAAGGAAAGATTGAGGATGCTGAAGCTGCACTCTGGAAAGGTGTAGGATTGGGTAGATGTGACTGAAGTGTACAAATGGAAAGTAAAAACAGCGGATGTAACCAAGACAAGACTAGCAGCACTGGATTCATGCAAATTCACATCTATAGAGGGTATAGGAAAGTAATGGCTTGGCAACAGAGTTGTAGATGACTGGAACAAGAAACTCCCAAATGGAGTCACTGACTCCAGGACTTTTAGGAGTTTTAAAAATAGGTTAGACAAGCCTATGGGTGGGTGTTAATAAGCCCTGCCTATCACAGGCCAGTAGGCCTACTGGAGAGTTACTCCTTCCTCATGTTCTTAAGTTTGTTATATTCTTGATCAACTGGGAATTATCACAGTAAAGCCGCTGCAGTTATTCGCAGCAGTTGCCTGGCATCAACACAACCGCCACTAACAAACTGGAAGATCCAGCCAACCCAGATGTAGCAGCAACATTGTTATTATACATAATGCAGACAGGAGCCTGTCCACGCCTTCCTCCCTCCCTCCCTCCCTCCCTCTCTCCTTCCTTCCCTTCCTCCCTCCCTCCCTCACTCCCTTCTTCATTAATCCCCTCCCTCCCTCCTACCTCTCTCACTCCCTCCTTCCTTCACTCCTTCCCACCCTCACTTCTTCCCTCCCTCCCTCCTACCTTCCCTCCTTGGCTCCCTCCCACTACCAGGGTCAGAGAGTGGTCTACATCACACGTTAATAAGCAACATTATAGTGACGTGATGACCAGTAATTAATTAACTAATTGAAGACTTGTTGGTTCCTCTGGTGACTCGAGTCCCGCCACCACTGTCTGCGTTACTTGACACCACCACTGTCTGCGTTACTTGACACCACCACTGTCTGCGTTACTTGACACCACCACTGTCTGCGTTACTTGACACCACCACTGTCTGCGTTTCTTGGCACCACCACTGTCTGCGTTACTTTACACCACCACTGTCTGCGTTACTTGACACCACCACTGTCTGCGTTACTTTACACCACCACTTTTCTGCGTTATTTTGACACCACCACTGTCTGCGTTACTTGAACCACCACTGTCTGCGTTACTTGACATCACCACTGTCTGCGTTACTTGACACCACCACTGTCTGCGTTACTTGACACCACCTCGTTCTGCGTTACTTGACACCACAACTGTCTGCGTTACCTAACACCATCACTGTCTGCGTTACTTGACACCACCACTGTCTGCGTTAATTGGCACCATCACTGCGTTACCTGACATATACTACACTGGTGGTACCTCAGCACAACTCAGCTCTGCAGACTCCCTCAGCACTGCAGACTTCCTCAGCACTGCAGACTCCCTCAGCACTGCAGACTTCCTCAGCACTGCAGATTTCCCTCAGCACTGCAGACTCCCTCAGCACTGCAGACTTCCTCAGCACTGCAACTTCCTCAGCACTCCCAGACTTCCTCAGCACTGCAGACTCCCTCAGCACTGCAGACTCCCTCAGCACTGCAGACTTCCTCAGCACTGCAGACTCCCTCAGCACTGCAGACTTCCTCAGCACTGCAGACTCCCTCAGCACTGCAGACTCCCTCAGCTCTGTATACTCACCCAGCACTGCGGACTCCCTCAGCACTGCAGACTCCCTCAGCACTGCAGACTCCATCAGCACTGCAGACTCACTCAGCTTGTATACTCACCCACACTGCGGACTCCCTCAGCACTGCAGACTCCCTCAGCACTGCAGACTCCCTCAGCACTGCAGACTCCCTCAGCACTGCAGACTCCCTCAGCACTGCAGACTCCCTCAGCACTGCAGGCTCCCTTAGCTCTGTATATTCACCCAGCACTGCAGACTCCCTCAGCACTGCAGACTCCCTCAGCACTGCAGACTCATTCAGCACTGCAGACTCAGCCAGCACTGCAGATTCCCTCAGCTCTGTATACTCACTCAGCACTGCAGCCTCAGTCAGCACTGGAGACTCCCTCAGCACTGCAGACTCATTCAGCACTGCAGACTCAGTCAGCACTGCAGACTCCCACAGCACTGCAGACTCCCTCAGCAATGCAGACTCATTCAGCACTGCAGACTCAGTCAGCACTGCAGACTCTCTCAGCACTACAGACTCCATCAACACTGCAGACTCATTCAGCACTGCAGACTCAGTCAGCACTACAGACTCAGTCAGCACTGCAGACTCCCTCAGCACTGCAGACTCATTCAGCACTGCAGACTCAGTCAGCACTGCAGACTCATTCAGCACTGCAGACTCATTCAGCACTGCAGACTCCCTCAGCACTGCAGACTCATTCAGCACTGCAGACTCAGTCAGGACTGCAGACTCCCTCAGCACTGCAAACTCAGTCAGCACTGCAGACTCTCTCAGCACTGCAGACTCAGTCAGCACTGCAGACTCATTCAGCACTGCAGACTCAGTCAGCACTACAGACTCAGTCAGCACTGCAGACTCCCTCAGCACTGCAGACTCATTCAGCACTGCAGACTCAGTCAGCACTACAGACTCAGTCAGCACTGCAGACTCCCTCAGCACTGCAGACTCATTCAGCACTGCAGACTCATCAGCACTACGACTCAGTCAGCACTGCAGACTCCCTCAGCACTGCAGACTCAGTCAGCACTGCAGACTCAGTCAGCACTGCAGACTCAGTCAGCACTGCAGACTCAGTCAGCACTGCAGACTCTCTCAGCACTGCAGACTCCATCAGCACTGCAGACTCATTCAGCACTGCAGACTCCCTCAGCACTGCAGACTCATTCAGCACTGCAGACTCATTCAGCACTGCAGACTCAGTCAGCACTGCGGGACTCCCTCAGCACTGCAGACTCATTCACACTGCAGACTCATTTCAGCACTGCAGACTCCCTCAGCACTGCAGACTCAGTCAGCACTACAGACTCAGTCAGCACTGCAGACTCCTCAGCACTGCAGACTCAGTCAGCACTGCAGACTCATTCAGCACTGCAGACTCATTCAGCATTGCAGACTCAGTCAGCACTGAAGACTCAGTCACCACCGCAGATCAGTCACCACTGCAGACTCAGTCAGCACTGCAGACTCATTCAGCATTGCGGGACCATCACCACTGCAGACTCAGTCACCCACTGCAGACTCAGTCAGCACTGCAGACTCAGTCAGCAATGCAGACTCATTCAGCATTGCAGACTCAGTCAGCACTGCAGACTCAGTCAGCACTGAAGACTCCGTCAGCACTGCGGGACTCTTTTAAAGCACTGCAGCCCTCAGTCAGCAATGCAGACTCAGTCAGCACTGCAGACTCAGTCAGCACTGCAGACTCGGTCAGCACTGCAGGCTCAGTCAGCACTGCAGACTCATTCAGCTCTGCAGATTCAGTCAGCACTGCAGACTCCCTCAGCACTGCAGATTCAGTCAGCACTGCAGACTCCCTCAGCACTGCAGACTCAGTCAGCACTTCAGACTCAATCAGCACTGCAGACTCAGTCAGCACTGCAGACTTACTCAGCACTGCAGACTCGGTCAGCACTGCAGACTCCCTCAGCACTGCAGACTCACTCAGCACTGCAGACTCAGTCTGCACTGCAGACTCCCTCAGCACTGCAGACTCACTCAGCACTGCAGACTCCCTGGTACAACACTATGTATCTGTACTGACCAAACGTTTCGCCCGCGCTGCAGTCATCATCAGTCGAATGTAGAGGTGAATTACTGGAGACAGAAGGCAGGTGGGAAGGTACTCCTAGGTGATCACTCTTTAAGTCTTCGTGGAAGAAATCTTGGAGAGGTTGGTGTCCAGGACAACAAGTTTGGTGTCCAGGACAACAAGTTTGGTGTCCAGGACAACAAGGTTGGTGTCCAAGATAACAAGGTTGGCGTCCAGGACAACAAGGTTGGTGTCCAAGACAACAAGGTTGGTGTCCAGGACAACAAGGTTGGTGTCCAAGATAACAAGGTTGGCTCCAGGACAACAAGGTTGGTGGGCCAGGGCAACAAGGTTGGTGTCCAAGATAACAAGGTTGGCGTCCAGGACAACAAGGTTGGTGTCCAAGACAACAAGGTTGGTGTCCAGGACAACAAGGTTGGTGTCCAGAAAAACAAGGTTGGTGTCCAACACAACAAGGTTGGTGTCCAGGATAACAATAAGATTATGTCCAGGACAATACGGTTGTATCCTGCACAACAAGCTACTCAGGCAACACTCAGGTCGCTGCTCAGGCAACACTCAGGTCGCTACTCAGGCAACACTCAGGTCGCTACTCAGGCAACACTCAGGTCGCTGCTCAGGCAACACTCAGGTCGCTACTCAGGCAACACTCAGGTCGCTACTCAGGCAACACTCAGGTCGCTACTCAGGCAACACTCAGGTCGCTACTCAGGCAACACTCAGGTCGCTGCTCAGGCAACACTCAGGTCGGCTCAGGGAACACTCAGGGCGCTAAATCAGGCAACACTCAGGTCGCTGCTCAGGCAACACTCAGGTCGTACTCAGGCAACACTCAGGTTTGCTACTCAGGCAAAACTCAGGTCGCTACTCAGGCCAGCACTCAGGTCGCTGCTCAGGCAACACTCAGGTTTGCTACTCAGGCAACACTCAGGTCGGGTACTCAGGCAACACTCAGGTCGCTACTCAGGCAACACTCAGGTCGCTACTCAGCAACACTCAGGTCCCTGCCAGGCAACACTCAGGTCGCTGCTCAGGCAAAAACTCAGGTCGCTACTCGGCAACACTCAGGTCGCGCTCAGGCAACACCAGGTCGCTACTCAGCAACACTCAGGTCGCTGCTCAGGCAACACTCAGGTCGCTACTCAGGCAGCACTCAGGTCGCTGCTCAGGCAACACTCAGGTCGCTACTCAGGCAGCACTCAGGTCGCTGCTCAGGCAACACTCAGGTCGCTTTCTCAGGCAACACTCAGGTTTGCTGCTCAGGGAACACTCAGGTCGCTACTCAGGAAACACTCAGGTCGCTACTCAGGCAACACTCAGGTCGCTACTCAGGCAGCACTCAGGTCGCTACTCAGGCAACACTCAGGTCGCTACTCAGGCAACACTCAGGTCGCTGCTCAGGCAACACTCAGGTCGCTACTCAGGCAACACTCAGGTCACTACTCAGGCAACACTCAGGTCGCTACTCAGGCAACGCTCAGGTCGCTACTCAGGCAACACTCAGGTCGCTACTCAGGCAACACTCAGGTCGCTACTCAGGCAACACTCAGGTCGCTACTCAGGCAACACTCAGGTCACTACTCAGGCAACACTCACGTCGCTACTCAAGCAACACTCAGGTCGCTACTCAGGCAACACTCAGGTCGCTACTCAGGCAACACTCAGGTCGCTACTCAGGGAACACTCAGGTCACTGCTCAGGCCCAAAACTCAGGTCGCTACTCAGGCAACACTCAGGCGCTACTCAGGCAACACTCAGGTCGCGTCAGGCAACACTCAGGTCGCTGCTCAGGCAACACTCAGGTCGCTGCTCAGGCAACACTCAGGTCGCTGCTCAGGCAACACTCAGGTCGCTGCTCAGGCAACACTCAGGTCGCTGCTCAGCAACACTCAGGGCGCTGCTCAGGCAACACTCAGGTCGCCTACTCAGGAAACACTCAGTCGCTACTCAGGAAACACTCAGGTCGCTACTCAGGCAACACTCAGGTCGCTACTCAGGCAACACTCAGTCGCTACCTCAGGTAACACTCAGGTCGCTACTCAGGCAACACTCAGGTCGTGCTCAGGCAACACTCAGGTCGCTACTAGGGAACATCAGGTCGCTGCTCAGGCAACACTCAGGGCGCTACCAGGCAACACTCAGGTCGCTACTCATGCAACACTCAGGTCGCTACTCAGGCAACACTCAGGTCGCTACTCAGGCAACACTCAGGTCGCTACTCAGGCAAACACTCAGGTCGCTACTCATGCAACACTCAGGTCGCTACTCAGGCAACACTCAGGTCGCTACTCAGGCAACACTCAGGTCGCTACTCAGGCAACACTCAGGGCGCTACTCAGGGAACACTCAGGTCGCTACTCAGGCAACACTCAGGTCGCTACTCAGGCAACACTCAGGTCGCTACTCAGGCAACACTCAGGTCGCTACTCAGGCAACACTCAGGTCGCTACTCAGGCAACACTCAGGTCGCTACTCAGGCAACACTCAGGTCGCTACTCAGGCAACATTCAGGTGGCTGCTCAGGCAATCTGAATGCATTTACAAATTCATTTGCAATTTACATGAGGTTTCAGATGAAACTGTAAATGGCGTTTATGGGAGAGTGAAAGTGAGAGGTGGGAGAGTGAGAGGTGGGAGAGTGAGAGGTGGGAGAGTGAGAGGTGGGAGAGTGAGAGGTGGGAGAGTGAGAGGTGGGAGAGTGAGAGGTGGGAGAGTGAGAGGTGGGAGAGTGAGATGTGGGGGAGGACAGAGTGGAAGGTCGTGGATAAGGTTCCAGTAGCCTGTCATCTCCAGTACCCCTCCATCTCCCTCCCTCCGTACGTACGTCCGTCCGTGCCTGCGTCCGTGCATGGTAATGAGCGTGACGAGAGCTCCCTTGGACTCACTGCACCGACGCTCAACGGGAAATGAAGGCGCACTCACTGCAGTGAACCAGGCAGTGAGAGGCAGCAGCAGTGATTTTAATTTAGCTTCCCCTCAAACACTTTCAAACACACACAGACACACACACACACACACACACACACACACACACACACACACACACACACACACACACACACACACACACAGAAAGCATTTCTTCAGTCATAGAGTCGTCAGGAAGTGGAATAGCCTAGCAAGTGATGTAGTGGAGGCAGGAACCATACGCAGAGAGAGAGGACCTAGTAGCAATCATTGAAGAGGCGGGGCCAGGAGCTGAGTCTCGACTTCTGCAACTACAATTAGGTGAGCACAATTAGGTGAGTACACACATTCTTCCATTAACTTCACATCGTCTGCTAACAGGGACGCCTCTGAATCTATACCTTCCATCATGTCATTCACATATACCAGGAATAGCACCGGCCCTAGGACTGACCCCTGTAAAACCCTTATCGTCACAGGCGCCCACTCCGACACCTCGTCACTCGTTGATTCCTTCCTGTCAGGTATTCTCTGATCTATTGTAGTGTCTTTTCTTTTATTCCTGCCTGGTCTTCTAGCGTTTGCACATATCTCTTGTGTGGAACCGTGTCGAAAGCCTTCTTACAGTCCAAGAAATTGCATTCTACCCACCTCTCTCTCTCTTTTCTTAATGCTGTCACCTTGTCATAAAACTCCAGTAGGTTTGTGACACAGGATTTCCCTTCCCTGAAACCGTGCTGGTTGTCGTGTATAATCATTCCTTTCTAGGTGATCCACCACTCTTCTAATAATCTTGTTCATGACTTTGCATACTATACATGTCAGTGACACTGGTCTGTAGTTTAATGGTGTCTGTCTGTCTCATTTTCTTAAGCATTGGAACTACATTTGCTGTCTTCCACACCTCAGGTAGTCGCCCTGTTTCGAAAGATGTTTTGAAGAATGTTATTAGTGGTACAAAGAGCACCTCTGCTCCCTTTCTCAGGGCCCATGGAGAGATGTTATTCGGTCCCATCGCCTTTGAGGTATCTAGTTAGCTCAGCAGCCTACTAGGTTGTGTGTATTGTGTCCAGCACTTGTTGGTGTACCCCACCATTTTGGCTTTCTGTCTCCACTGAAAATACTTCCTTAAATCTTGTGATGGGCTCTTCACATATTTCTGGGTAGTTTCTTGTGATCTTGTGTGTGTGTACTCACCTATTTGTGGTTGCAGGGGTCAAGTCACAGCTCCTGGTCCGCCTCTTCACAGATCGCTATTAGGTCCTCTTTCTCCCTGCTCCATGAGCTTTATCATACCTCGTTTTAAAACTATGTATGGTACCTGCCTCCACTACGTCACTTGCCAGACTATTCCACTTCCTGATGACTGAAGAAATACTTCCTAACATCCGTTTGATTCAGATGAGCCTTCAGCTTCCGACTGTGGCCCCTTGTTTCTGTGTCCCATCTCTGGAACATCCTGTCTCTGTTTACCTCAATTCCTCGCAGTATTTTGTATGTCGTTATCATGTCTCCCCTAACCCTCCTGTCCTTCAGTGTCGTAAGGCCGATTTCCCTTAACCTTTCTTCGTAGGACAATCCCCATAGCTCTGGAACTAATCTTGTTGCAAACCTTCGCAATTTCTCTAATTTCTTGACGTGCTTGACCAGGTGTGGATTCCAAACTGGTGTGTGTGTGTGTGTGTACTCACCTATTTGTGGTTGCAGGAGTCGATTCAAAGCTCCTGGCCCCGCCTCTTCACTGGTCGCTACTAGGTAACTCTCCCTGCTCCATGAGCTTTATCATACCTCTTCTTAAAGCTATGTATGGATCCTGCCTCCACTACATCACTTTTCAGACTATTCCACTTCCTGACAGCTTCCTAACATTCCTGTGATTCATCTGAGTCTTCAACTTCCAATTGTGACCCCTTGTTGCTGTGTCTCATCTCTGGAACATCCTGTGTTTGTCCACCTTGTCGATTCCTCTCAGTATTTTATATGTCATTATCATATCCCCCCTATCTCTTCTGTCGTCCAGTGTCGTCAGGTCGAGTTCCCTTAACCTCTCCTCGTAGGATATTCCTCTTAGCTCCGGGACTAGTCTTGTTGCAAACCTTTGCACTTTCTCTAGTTTCTTTACGTGCTTGGCTAGGTGTGGGTTCCAAACTGGTGCCGCATACTCCAATATGGGCCTAACGTACACGGTGTACAGGGTCCTGAACGATTCCTTATTAAGATGTCGGAATGCTGTTCTGAGGTTTGCTAGGCGCCCATATGCTGCAGCAGTTATTTGGTTGATTGCGCTTCAGTAGATTGCCTGGTGTGTGTGTGGGGTGTGTGTGTGTGTGTGTGTGTGTGTGTGTGTGTGTATGTGTTGTATGTGTGTGTGTGTGTGTGTGTGTGTGTGTGTGTGTTGTGTTATGTGGGGTGTGTGTATGTGTGTGTGTGGTGTGTGTGTGGTATGTGTGTGTGTGTGTGTGTGTGGGGTGTTTTATGTGTGTGTGTGCGTGTGTGTGGTGTGTATGTGTGTATGTGTGTGTGTGTGTGTGTGTGTGTGTATGGGTTTTGTGTGCCTGGTGTTGTGTGTATGTGTGTGTGTGTGTGTGTGGGGTGTGTGTGGTGTGTGTGTTTTGGTGTGTGTGTTGTGTGTTGTTGTGTGTGTGTGTGTGTGTGTATGTGTGTGTGTGTGTGTGTGTGTGTGTGTGTGTGTGTGTGGGTTTTGTGTTTGTGTGTTGTGTGTGTGTGTGTGTATGTGTGTTGGGGTGTGTGTGTGTGTGTGTATGTGTGTGTGTGTGTGTATGTTGTGTGTGTGTGTGTGTGTGTGTGTGTGTGTGTGTGTGTGTGTGTGTGGTGTGTGTGTGTGTTATGTGGGGTGTTGTGTGTGTGTGTGTGTGTGTTTGTGTGTGGTGTTTGTGTGTGTGTAATGGGGTGTGTGTGTGGTTTTGTGTTGTGTGGTGTTGTTGTTGTGTGTGTGTGGTGTGTGTTGTGGGGTTGTGTGTGCACTACAATAAATATGTTTCTCCACATAAGTACTCAAGGTTCTCTCCTACACACAGGTTCCAAGGGGTTTGACCTTCCTGTACTCAATAAGTGTAATTTGACTTAATTTTTCGTGGCCCGTATAGACTTATCTCTCAATCACTAGGATACTTTACAGATATCTTGGTGAGTGTGAGAGATATGTGTACACAGTCTTCCAGCTGGTGGGGTTAGTGCCATTGGCCACTGTAACACCGTGGCTCGTGGCATTCGACCTTTTTACTTCGGTTTGGGGAGAAAGAGTAGGGAGGTGGGGGTAGGATTAAGGGAAGGGGGAAGCAAAGGAAACTGGAGGGGGTGAGGGAAAATGATAATACAAATACAACACTCACTGGTATATACCAACACCCTGGCCTAGTGTATACACCCCGCCCCGGCCAGGCCCAGACCAGGTTTTCCCGGTGTTGCCTTATCAGCTAGGTGGAAATTAAACATTTTGCAGTATAATGTGATCCTTTATTGATCGTTTGCCCACAACATGTGTTTTCAAGTCACAACGATCTACCTGGGTGGAAATACGAGAGTATTTATGTTTTATGTTCAGAAGTTTGAGGTCAGGTGGAGAATTGCTGGGATCTGTGATCTACCGGTGGAGTTTGATCTTGGGTAAATTGGGAGGGGTATTGGACAAGTTGTGAAACCCTTTTGCAGTGTTCTATGTTCTTATGTGGAAAGCGATGAAAGAAGTTTCTTGGCGAGTGTTCAGCTATTTAAGAAGGCCCTTGTTCTGGTTGAAATTGTTGGTTATAGAGATAAGCGAGATATCCCGGATTCTTCGGTATTGAGGTTGTCTTCTGTTGGGGATAAGTCTTGAGTTTCCCGTAGTTAATTAAATGGTTGTGTAATTGCGATTACACAGGCATTCCTTGTATCGTCAGTCCCGCTGCTTTGGTGTTTGAAAAACGTGTTTGGGGGTCTCTTGATTTTCGCCCCCAAAAAAATTTGTTGCAGTCATTAAAGGGGGTTATTATACCCGTTGTTAGGGAAGACACATATGAACATTAGGTATCTTTATTATGAACGTTTCGCCCAACAGTGGCTTCTTCATCGAGTACAGAAAAATTGATAGAAACAGAAGAACTTGAAGACGAGTAATCATCCACACCCTTAAAGTTTTTTAGGTGGTCAGTCCCTCAGCTGGAAAGGATTTTCCATAGTATGAAACAAAATGGAGAAAAAGTGACAGGATGGAGCTTATATAGCGCCAAGAGGTGAGACTTCCACTAGTGAGAGCGGCTGGATTTGAGAGGGACCTGACCTCTCAACATCTGAGTTCTTACCTCTCCTAGTGGCCTACGTCTCACCTCTTGGCGCTATATAAGCTCCATCCTGTCACTTTATCTCCATATTGTTTCATACTATGGAACAATGCTCTTCTCCAGACTGAGGGACTGACCACCTCAAAACTTTAAGGGTGATGGACTGATTACACCAATGATTCACCAATGTCCCTGTTGATCAAGCCATTGATCTTCTTCGCAGGGTGATTAAAGATGATACAGAGTTACCTGTACCCCGCCAAGATTTTGTGAGCCTTGTCGAACTTTGTGTTCGTTATAACTGTTTTAGGTTTGAGGACAAGAAGTACAAACAACTCTTCGGACTAGCCATGGGATCCCCCCTTAAATTTACACTAGAGGAGGAGAAGGAAAACCCAATTTACCTTTCTCGACGTTCTCTTACGCACAGGGGAAAATAAACTTTCTTTAAGTCTACCGGAACCCTACCTACAAGAACGATCTTCTACTTTTCTTCTCTCACCATGACACAAGAACTAAAAAGAGGGGTAGTTATTGGCTTCTTTTGAGACCCTACAGAATTTCCAGTCCACAGTTCCTCGAAGAAGAATGTACATACATCACCAACTCTTTTAGTTCACTGCACTTTCCCCTACACTTCATACGTGACTGCAGGAAACGTGCGGCAGTATCCTAAGCAAGACCAACACCTATCAAATTGAAGAAAACCCTCCAAGTTACATCGTTTTACCGGTCAGCAACGTTGCCACTAATGTTTAAAAACATGTTTGACAGAAAACTGGCTAAAATATCTACCAGCTCTTCAATACTATTAGGAACCTGATACAAAAACCCAAGATGATTCTGGCACAAGTGCAGGAATCTACACTATACCATGTGGGGGGTGTGACAAAGTATATGTAGGGGAAACAGCCAGAACTCTGGACATTAGAATAGCAGAACACAAAAATGCTTGCAGAAATGATGACCGCAAAACGATGTGTTCAACATAGAGACGATGTTGGACACCTCATGAAATTCAATGAAGCTAAACTAGTTATTAAAGAAGACGACTTAAGAAGGAGAAAATGCATTGAAGCTGCACTAATTTCTGTCAGTAACACTATAAAGCAAAAATCTGGTAACATAAGAACATAAGAATGTAGGAACACTGCAGTATTTCAAAATTACTAAGCAAGAGGATATTACCCATCCTGGGAACTGGTGTTACTTGATGCCAGCAGGTCCCTCTCTTGCCTCACCTCCTTAGTTCCATTACTATGACTACTACTACTACCACCTCTACCCACGCGTCACCTCACCTGACTCCTGCCACTATATATATAAATGTTTTCTTAGTTTTCTCTGTATTAGGACTGAAGAAGCCACTCGTGGCGAAACGTTTCCTTTAATAAATGTCCTGAACTGTACATAAGTGTCTTTTTCCACATCTTGTCGGTATCACCATACCATTTCCTCAGATGCCACGTGTTGCAGTGTCTGGACAAATGAACATCAAAATGGTATACATACCGACAGGTTGTTAGGTAAGACACATATGCAACAGTTAGACAACTTTATTCCGAAACGTTTCGCCTACACAGTAGGCTTCTTCAGTCGAATACAGAAAGTAGGCAGGAACAGTAGAGATGTGAAGACGATGTAATCAGTCCATCACCCTTGAAGTCGTAGAATTTGAGGTTGTCAGTCCCTCAGCCTGGAGCAGTTCAGTTCCATAGTCAGGAACTATCTGAAGATCAAGCGACAGTGCAGAGACTTAAATACTGTCGGAAGGAGAGGTGCAGGGTAGTAGTAGTAGTAGTAGTAGTAATAGTAGTAGTGAGAGGCAACTGAGAGGTCATGTCCCTCTCAGATCCAACACTTCTCACTTGAAAAGCTTGTTCAAGGTGTTTTCTGTACCAAGATGCCACGTGTTGCAGTGTCTGACAGGATGAACATCAAAATGGTATACAATACCGACAGGTTGTTAGGTAAGACACATATCCAACAGTTAGACAACTTTATTCCGAAACGTTTCGCCTATACAGTAGGCTTCTTCAGTCGAATACAGTATTTAAGTCTCCGCACTGTCGCTTGATCTTCAGATAGTTCCTGACTAGGGAACTGAAATTCTCCAGGCCGGGGGAAACTGACAACTCAAATTCTACGACTTTAAGGGTGATGGATTTGATTACATCGTCTTCACATCTCTACTGTTCCTGCCCTACTTTTGTATTCGACTGAAAAAGCCTACTGTGTGGGCGAAACGTTTCGGAATAAAGTTGCCAAAACTGTTGCCCTTTGTGTCTTACCTACCAACCTGTCGGTATTTTATACCATTTTGATGTTCATCTTGTCAAGACACGCAACACATGGCCTCTTGGTACAGAAAACACCTTGGACAACCCTTTCAAGTGAAACTGTTGGATCTGAGAGGGCCCTGACCTATCAGTGGCTACATTTCACTACTACTTCTACTACTACTACTATGCACCTCTCCTTCCGACTTTATTTAAGTCTCCGCACTGTCGCTTGATCTTCAGATAGTTCCTGACTATGGAACTGAATCCCAGGCCGAGGGACTGACAACCTCAAATTATACGACTTTAAGGGTGATGGACTGATTACATCGTCTTCACATCTCTACTGTTCCTGCCTACTTTCTGTATTCGACTGAAGAAGCCTACTGTGTAGGCGAAACGTTTCGGAATAAAGTTGTCTAACTGTTGCATATGTGTCTTACCTAACCGATCTGTGTGTGACTTGAAAAAGCCCACTGTGTGGGTGAAACGTTGTCAATAAAGGATCACATTATACTGCATATGTGTTTATATTTCCACTGTGTCGGTATTTGATACCATTTATTTCCATTTATAGTCAGGTTCAGAATGCTGAGGTCAGGTGGGGAATGCTGCATCTGATGATGTACCGAGTGGGGTTATAGAGTCTAAAATCTTGGGTAGCTTGGAAAGGAGATTGGATAAGTTTGTGAGCAGACCTTCTGCAGTGTTCTTATGTGGGATAGCGATGAAGAAGTTTCTTGGCAAGTGGTTCAGCTATGTTATAGAAGCCACTTTTCTGGTTGAAGTTGTCGGATATAGAAATAAGTGATGATTCCAGGATTCTTCGGTATTGAGTGTTGTCTTCTGTGGCGATAAGTCTTGAGTTTCTGTAGTTTACCAAGTGTTGGTGAATTACGGTGTTGTACGCAGGCATTCCTTGTGTCGTCAGACCTGCTTGCGTATTGGTGTTCTGTAAATACGTGTTTGGAGGTCCCTTAAATGTTTCCCCCAAAGTATAACTTGTTGCAGTCATTACAAGGGATTATGTATACCCCTGCAGAGGGTGGAAGCTTGACCTGTCTATCACTGGTAATGTTCTTTATGGTCGTGGTTGTGGAGGTAGATACTTGAAATGAGGTATTGGAAAAGATGTTGGAAACGTGTTTGGCAATGTCTTGGCAGTGTCTTCTCTGGGTGTGTTGAAGATGTTTAATGCCCGTCGTCTGCAGTCTCTGATGAAGTGACGAGGATAGTGGAGTTTAGAAAATACTTGTTCAATTATAGTGCATTCTTCTTCAAGAAACTCATTGCTGCAGATTCTGAGTGCACACAGGAAGAAGCCTATAATTACACCACGTTTGGTTTTGGTGTCGTGGGGGAAATAAAAGTGGAAGATCGTTTTGGTTGGGGGTTTTCCCGATAGATTTTAAAAAACGAAGTTCGTGGTCAGCTTTGCAAAGCAGAACATCAAGGAAAGGTAGAGTGTTGTCGACTTCTTCTTCAAGTGTGAACTGGATTGAAGGCTCGACCTGGTTGAGCTTGTCTTGGAGAGCTTTAACATTGAAGCGTTTAGGAGTAATGAGGAGAATGTCGTCAACATAACGGAGCCAGGTGACAGACGAAGGAATAATGGTGGAGAAACGTTCGGCTTCTAGGTGTTCCATGTATAGGTCCGCCAGGACCGCACTGAGTGGCGAACCCATGGGTAGTCCAAAAGTCTGCTGCAAGAGGTGATTTTCGAAAGAGAAACACGTAAAGCCAACACATAGTTCAACAAGGTCGTTGAAATCTTGAAGAAAAATGCACGATGATTGAACAAGTATTTTCTAAACTCCACTATCCTCGTCACTTCATCAGAGACTGTAGAAGACGAGCATTAAACATCTTCCACACACCCAGAGAAGACACTGCCGAGAAGAGATACATAGTCCTCCCCACCAACTCCATTGCCAAACACGTTTCCAACATCTTTTCCAATACCTCATTTCAAGTATCTACCTCCACAACCACGACCATCAAGGGCTTTTCCAGTGATAGACAGGTCAAGCTTCCACCCTCTGCAGGGTATACATAATCCCTTGTAATGACTGCAACAAATTATACGTGGGCGAAACATCAAGGGACCTCCAAACACCGTATTTCAGAACAAACCCAATACGCAAGCAGGTCTGACGATACAAGGAATGCCTGCGTACAACACCGTAATTCACACAACCACTTGATAAACTACAGAAACTCAAGACTTATCGCCACAGAAGACAACACTCAATACCGAAGAATCCTGGAATCATCACTTATTTCTATATCCGACAACTTCAACCAGAATAGTGGCTTCTATAACATAGTTGAACCACTTGCCAAGAAACTTCTTCATCGCTATCCCACATAAGAACACTGCAGAAGGTCTGCTCACAAACTTATCCAATCTCCTTTCCAAGCTACCCAAGATTTTAGACTCTAACCTCACTCGGTACATCATCAGATGCAGCATTCCCCACCTGGCCTCAGCATTCTGAACCTGACTATAAATACTCGCGTTCCTTCCACCCCAGGTAGTTCTGTTTGTAAAGTAAAAGGACACAAGTGCAACTAATGTGACATTTATTGTTGCCACAATAAATGTCACATTAGTTGCACTTGTGTCCTTTTACTTTACATATTGTCGGTAATTCTACCAACTTTATTACAGTTCTGTTTGTGACTTGAAAAAGCCCACTGTGTGGGCGAAACGTAGTCAATAAAGGATCACATTATACTGCATATGTGTTTATATTTCCAGTGTGTCGGTATTTTATACCATTTATTTCCATCAGCCAGGCTGTTGGTGTTAGCGTCGTTAAATCTAGCATATGAACTACAGCCTGGCTGATCAGGAACTGACTTGAAAAACGCATCAAATACTCTCATGAAGACAGCCAGGGGTCTGTCGGTTATCTTCTCCCCCGTTATGTATGAAGGGAGAATGGTGATAAGTCTTGGTCCCTTTACACTTATTTAACTGTATCTTAGTGCACTCATGGCACACCTGTTTCCCCTTGGGGAAATCTAGCACCGTCTACCAAGCCTCTTGCTTTCACAGGACTGATTTTGGTGTGCAGATTTGGGACCAATCCCTCCAGAATTTTCCCAGGTGTAAATCATGAATGTATTTTTCTCGCCTACGTTCCAAGGAGTACAATTCAAGGGTCTTTAAGCTTTCCCAGAAATGTACGTGTTTGACTGAGCTTACAGAGGTGGTGAAGGCTCTCTGCACATTCTCCAGCTCTTCAATATCGCCTTCCTTACAAACGATCTGTTATCATACAGGATTAGTCCAGCCTAGAGAGAACAAGTATAATGATTACTCTGGCATCTCTTGTTTGGAAAGTTCTTGTTATTCAGCCTCGAGGCTGTGATGATAACATTGATGTCATCCTTCAAAATGAAATCTTCTGACATCATTCTCAAAACTTCTTCACGTTAAACTTTGCTCTGCTGAGTCGTTACGGTATATTACCGTTTTCATTCCAGTTTTTATGTCTGTTTGCCCTCAAAGGACATCACATTCTGGTCAGTGGCACACTGGCAGTCTTGAGAGAGAGAGAGGAGAGAGAGAGAGAGAGAGAGAGAGAGAGAGAGAGAGAGAGAGAGAGAGAGAGAGAGAGAGAGAGAGAGAGAGAGAGAGAGAGAGGATCAACGTACATCATCAATATAAAAACAGCTGACAGCTCAGACATTTAATCAGTCCGGGAAAATTAATGTGGAGAGTAAATCAACAGTGAGAGTTTCCGAAGACTGGAAGATATCAGGTGACTTGTGTGTAGGCCTCACCAGGTCACTCACCAGGTCTCACTTACCAGGTACACTCACCAGGTCACTTACCAGTACACTCACCAGGTCACTACCAGTACACTTCACTAGGTCACTCACCAGTACACTCCAGGTCACTACCATACACTCACCAGTCACTTACCAGTACACACCAGGTCACTTACCAGTACACTCACCAGGTCACTTACCAGTACACTCACCAGGTCACTTACCAGTACACTCACTAGGTCACTCACCAGTACACTCACCAGATCACTCACCAGTACACTCACCAGGTCACTTACCAGTACACTCACCAGGTCACTTACCAGTACACTCACTAGGTCACTCACCAGTACACTCACCAGTACACTCACCAGTACACTCACCAGATCACTCACCAGTACACTCACCAGTCACTTACCAGTACACTCATCAGGTCACTCACCATACATCACCAGTACACTCACCAGGTCACTCACCAGATCACTCACCAGTACATTCACCAGGTCACTCACCAGTACATTCACCAGGTCACTCACCAGGTCATAAGAACATATGAACATAAGAAATAAGGAACACTACAACAAGCCTACTGGCTTGTGCGAGGCAGCTCCAATTCTCCCACCGGCTTAAGCCAATGCCTTGACCTAGTGAGGTCACCAGTGCCCTCACCAGGTCACCAGTACAAACACCAGTACACTCACCAGTACGCTCACTAGGTCACTAGTGTACTTACCAGTATATACACCAGTTCACTAGTACACACACCAGGTCACTAATACACACACCAGGTCACTAGTGTACTTACCAGTACACACAACAGTTCACTAATACACACACCAGGTCACCAGTACACCCACTAGGTCACCAGTTAACCCACCAGGTCACCACTACATACACCAGATCACTAGTACACACACCAGATCACCAGTGCACACACCAGGTCACCAGTACACACACCAGGTCACCAGTAAACACACGAGGTCACCAGATAAACCACACAGGTCACCGCTACATCACACCAGATCACTAGTACACACCAGGTCACAGTACACACACAGGTCACCAGCACACACCAGATCACCAGTACACACACCAGGTCACCAGTTACACCTACCAGGCCCCGTACATACACCAGGTCACTAGTACACACAGCAGGTCACAAGTACACACACCAGGTCACCAGTGCACACACCAGGTCATCAGTACACCCACCAGGCCCCAGTACACACACCAGGTCACCAATACACACACCGGGTCACCAGTACATACACACCAGGTCACCACTGCATACACCAGATCACCAGTACACACACCAAATCACCAGTATACACACCAGATCACCAGTACACACACCGGTCACCAGTACACCCACCAGGCCACCAGTACACACACCAGATCACCAGTACACACACCAGGTCACCAGTACACCCACCAGGCCCCCAGTACACACACTAGGTCACCAGTACACACACACACCAGATCACCAGTACACACATCACAACCAAACAATAACTCGTCAAGTCTCAGCTGGTCTGGGATGAAGTACAGTTTTCAACTGTAACCTTGATCCTTGCCACCACTGCCCGGTCACTGAGTCAGAATCTTCAAGCTGACTCGTCTTCAGCGAACGATGGACCTTCGGGAGACTTCTCCGATCCTGAAGGCAAAAATTTGACTTCAGTACTCCGCTCATCCTCCACTAAGCTGAAATGATGACTGGTATCGTTGGGAAGGCAGTCAGGAGTGAACCAACTTCACATACACAAATAACCCACACATAGGAGCGAGGAGCTTACAACGACGTTTCGGTCCGACTTGGACTATTTACAAGTCGGTTAACACAAAAGAGTGAGGGAGGTAGTATATATAGGTGACGGGAACTGGGACGGGATAAAGAGAGGAAGAAAATCAAAAGTAGTGATAGTGGTAATGCTGGTAGTGGAAGTAGTGGCAGATCCTGGTCTCTGGAACTGCGTCTTCTGAGCTACTCTCTGCGGGGACTGGGAGAGCCATGGCTGATGCCCAAGACCATGCCTTCAAGGAGTGGCACCGAGCGGCAACTTAGGGAGAGGATCGTATGTATGGGCTTCGATACCACCGCTGATGACACGAGCAGTCACCGACACATTCATCTTCCTGGAACAAAATGTGAATAAAGAATTAATACGTCCCTTCACTCTTCACGTGCTGGAGATTGCCCTGGAGACAGCGTTGTAGTCCTCTCAGTGGCCCTTTTGTTGGACCTCCTTTCCTAACACTGTCAACAGCAATGGTCTTTCAGTGATAAATAGTCTTTCGTTACTGCCGTATATGAGGAGCCAGCAACCCCTTGGGTTGACGTGGTCATCCAGTTTGCGAGGACTCAAATGGAAGGAATTTACCCAGGAGACAATTATCGTGATCTAGCGGAGACCACAGTCAACATTCTGGGTGGCGTCCTGCATCGTGGAATTGAATTCTGTGCTCCTGGAGGAATGCACAACAGAAGAATTCAAAGTTTGGATGTTTGGAGCTCAGCTCAAGCTGTCGGGGTACAGGAGGAACCTGAAGTGAAGACAATTTCTAACTTTTTTTTGTCGCAAAACTGTATGTCAGAGTTCAGTTCTAAGCACCAACTCTGCACCTTGTGCATGATGATCGAGACACATATGCAACAGTTGGGCATCTTTAGTGTTGAACATATGTCTTAACCATCAAATATTTTATATTTTATACCATTTTCAACATACCTTGCGCATGACCTCACCTTCATGGTACCTGAGCGAAAAGCTGGCGTCCCTCTCTTGTTTCTTGACGACTCTCTTCCTACTGAAGTAAGGAAGGAGTTGGTAAAGAGGATGAAGGAGAACATCAGAGAGTATCATGAAGCCCTCAGCGAACAATCGTCGCCACGGACACCATCAAGGACAACACTAGTACCTCAGTTTTTTAGTGGTCAGGTGACTTCCACATCCTCAGTTTGGATCGAGTATTTTCATGAGAACCATTCAGAAACGCTTTCGTAACCTTTGTTCCTGGCGAGTCGAGCAGTCGTGAGTGGCTGGAGGTGAACTATCTGGTGGAGACAGAGAGATAGAGAGACAGAGGCAGAGACAGACAAGAGAGGGAAGCACTGATACAAGGGTACACTACTCTCATCACTACAAATAAAGCACAGGACAGGTTAGGTTAGGTTAGGTTAGGTTAGGTCAGGTTAGGTTAGGTTAGGTTAGGTTTACCAGGTTAGGTAAGGTTCGTCAGGTTAGGTTACGTTAGATAAGGTTCTTCAGGAAGCAGGACAAATGTTTCCTGACGCGGGTTAGATGATGACCCGCCGTTGGAGCTTTCGGTCATCTTATCGAAGCCTTCCCCTGGCTTAAAGCACAGAAAGAGAAATCACCAAGAATTTAACCATATTTTATTTAAAGACATTCAAGAGTATATCAAAATTATAACATACACATTCAAATTGTCAGTGATGATGAGGGTTCAACATGGAACACCATTTACCACATGTGATTGGTTTTTCACATTAATTAGGGACGTCAGTGTTTGGTAACGATGGTTACCAAACACTGACGGTTATCATCAAGGTATAACCATCATCACTGATGGTTATTATCAAGGTCAACCCCCCCCCCTCCCGGCCACTCTTGATGGGTAAGAAAAGAGACAAACTAAGATAACGTCTGGCAGACCTAGCGGCTTGAGGTCAGGTCACGTAGCTCGGCTGTTAGATAAGACGACGGTTGCTGATTCCTCTGTTTATCAGTGGCACCCGCGGGAGGCTTCCAGAGTGCCCGGCTTCCAGGGTGCCAGGGTGCTACCGCACCCTTTTCTGTGTGTTTTTTGCCTGTCAGTGTGTGTGGTGTGTGTGTGTGTGTGTGGTGTGTGGTGTGTGGGGTGTGTGTGTGTGTGTGGTTTTGTGTGTGTGTCATTGCCGGCTGTCTTGCTGCATATGTCTTGTATGAGTCCTGTCTGTACTAGCCCTCCTACCCGCCCACCCGCCCACAAGCCACGACCCCCCCCACTGCACAAGTTTAACCAGTCAGCCCAACACAATTAGCACACAAGTTTTCCCCCCCCACCCCCCACAACCCATTACCCCCCCAGTACGGGGCTTAAAGCCCCCCCCACCCCACCAAAAAGCCCCCCCCCTACATGATTTACCCCCCCACCAGAAAAACCCCCAGTGGGGTCAGGGGGAGGGGAAGGAGGGGGAGGAGGGGGGGGAAGGGGGGGGGGAGGGGGGAGGGGGAGCAAAAACTTGACAAAAAACCACCGGAAAAATTAAATTTTGAAAGTCCGCAGTTTTGAAGGGACCTGGGGGAAAGGCGCGAAGCATTCCTGCAGCGAGAGCGGGAGCGGGCAGGGGCAGAGCAGTAGCAGCAGCACCCAGAGCGCAGCAGCAGCCCCAGCAGCGGGCAGCTGCAGAGCAGAGCAGCAGTAGCAGCAAGTCGGCAGTCAGCGCATTAGCAGCAGCCGCAGCGCAATACAGCAGTGCAGATTTAGCAGAGCCCTGCAGCACAAGCAGCGCGGGCAGTAGCAGGCAGCCGGGCAGCGAGCAGCGACCCGATTTAGGTTTGGGCAGCAGTAGCAGGCAGCAGGCGCAGCGTGGTGGGCAGTAGCGTAGCTGGTAGGCACCCGCAGCCAGCAGCATTTAACGCAGTGCGCCTGCACAGCAGAGCAGCATAGCTAGCACCCCCAGCAGCAGCAGTAGCAGTGCAGCAGAGGCAGAGCAGCAGCAGCACAGCGTAGCAAGCAGCAGTAGCAGCAGCAGCAGAGCAGCAGCAGCAGTAGGGGCCTGCCAGACCGCAGCTGCAGCAGAGCAGCCCCAGTAGCAGCGCTGCGCAGCAGCAGCATGGAGGAGAGAGAGAGAGCAGAGTAACAAGTTAGCGCCAGCCAGCAGCAAGCGCAGCGCGTACCCAGTAGGAGCAGTAGCGTATGCAGCAGTACCCAGCACAGTAGCAGTAGCAGCAGTAGCAGCAGGCAGCAAGGCAGCAGTAGCAGTAGCAAGAAAGTAGCAAGTAGCAGCAGCAGCAGCAGCAGCAGTTAGCAGTAGCAGCACAGCAGCAGAGCAGCGTAGCAGCAGTAGCAGTGAGCAGTAGCAGACAGAAGCAGTAGCAGTAGCAGCTGTAGCGCAGAGCAGCAGCAGCAGTAGCAGAAGAGAGCGGGTAGCAGAGCAGCATTTGCAGACCCGAGCAGCAGCAGCAAGAAAGCAGCAGCAGCGGGCAGCAGCAGTAGCAGAGCAGGCAGTAGCGGCAGCAGCAGTAGCAGTAGCAGCGTGAGCAGAGCAGCAGCCTATGCAGTAGCAGCAGTAGCAGTAGCTGCAGAGCAGCAGCAGCAAGCAGGCAGCAGAAGCGAAAGAGCAGTGCAGCAAGCAGCAGCAGTGCAAGGCCAGCAGTAGCGCAGGCACGCAGAGCAGCAGAGCAGTGTTTTGCAGCAGCAGCAGCTGCAGCACCCAGAGAGCAGTAGCAGCAGAAAAGTAGCAGCGTAGAAAGAGCAAGCAAGCAGAGTAGCAGCAGCAGCAATGCAGCAGTAGCAAGCAGCAGCAGAGCAGCAGCAAGCAGCAGTAGCAGTAGCAGCGAGCGCAGCAGCAGCAGTAGCAGCAGTAGCATTAGCAGCCTAGTAGCAGTAGAGCCAGACAGCAGCAGCGGCAGCAGTAGCACCCCAGTGGTAACAGCAGCAGCAGCAGCAGCATCGCAGAAGCAGCATAGCAGGCAGCAGTAGCAGCAGTAGCGCAGCAGCCAGCACAGCAGCAGAAACCCTGAGCAAGCGCAGAGCAGCGGGCAGCAGCAACAGAGCAGCGAAAGGGGCCAGCGGGCGCCAGCAGTAGACAGTAGCAGTACCCAGCTAGAAACAGCAGAAAGCAGCAGCGGGCAGTAGCACAGCGGCTGCAAGCTGCAAGCAGCAGCAGCAGCCAGCACAG
>NC_069409.1:73617973-73639471 GCF_026875155.1 Cherax quadricarinatus
ATTTTCCCATGTGTGGGTATTTATACCTTTTATTTCCATCAGCCAGGCTGTTGGTGTTAGCGTCGTTAAATCTAGCATATGAACTACAGCCTGGCTGATCAGGAACTGACTTGAAAAACGCATCAAATACTCTCATGAAGACAGCCAGGGGTCTGTCGGTTATCTTCTCCCCCGTTATGTATGAAGGGAGAATGGTGATAAGTCTTGGTCCCTTTACACTTATTTAACTGTATCTTAGTGCACTCATGGCACACCTGTTTCCCACTGGGGAAATCTAGCACCGTCTACCAAGCCTCTTGCTTTCACAGGACTGATTTTGGTGTGCAGATTTGGGACCAATCCCTCCAGAATTTTCCCAGGTGTAAATCATGAATGTATTTTTCTCGCCTACGTTCCAAGGAGTACAATTCAAGGGTCTTTAAGCTTTCCCAGAAATGTACGTGTTTGACTGAGCTTACAGAGGTGGTGAAGGCTCTCTGCACATTCTCCAGCTCTTCAATATCGCCTTCCTTACGAACGATCTGTTATCATACAGGATTAGTCCAGCCTAGAGAGAACAAGTATAATGATTACTCTGGCATCTCTTGTTTGGAAAGTTCTTGTTATCCAGCCTCGAGGCTGTGATGATAACATTGATGTCATCCTTCAAAATGAAATCTTCTGACATCATTCTCAAAACTTCTTCACGTTAAACTTTGCTCTGCTGAGTCGTTACGGTATATTACCGTTTTCATTCCAGTTTTTATGTCTGTTTGCCCTCAAAGGACATCACATTCTGGTCAGTGGCACACTGGCAGTCTTGAGAGAGAGAGAGAGAGAGAGAGAGAGAGAGAGAGAGAGAGAGAGAGAGAGAGAGAGAGAGAGAGAGAGAGAGAGAGAGAGAGAGAGAGAGAGAGAGAGAGGATCAACGTACATCATCAATATAAAAACAGCTGACAGCTCAGACATTTAATCAGTCCGGGAAAATTAATGTGGAGAGTAAATCAACAGTGAGAGTTTCCGAAGACTGGAAGATATCAGGTGACTTGTGTAGCCTCACCAGGTCACTCACCAGGTCACTCACCAGGTCACTCACCAGGTCACTCACCAGGTCACTCACCAGGTCACTTACCAGGTCACTCACCAGGTCACTCACCAGGTCACTTACCAGGTCACTTACCAGTACACTCACCAGGTCACTTACCAGTACACTCACCAGGTCACTTACCAGTACACCCACCAGGTCACTTACCAGTACACTCACCAGGTCACTTACCAGTACACTCACCAGGTCACTTACCAGTACACTCATCAGGTCACTCACCAGTACACTCACCAGGTCACTTACCAGTACACTCATCAGGTCACTCACCAGTACACTCACCAGGTCACTTACCAGTACACTCACCAGGTCACTTACCAGTACACTCACTAGGTCACTCACCAGTACACTCACCAGGTCACTTACCAGTACACTCATCAGGTCACTTACCAGTACACTCACCAGGTCACTTACCAGTACACTCACCAGGTCACTTACCAGTACACTCACTAGGTCACTCACCAGTACACTCACCAGGTCACTTACCAGTACACTCACCAGGTCACTTACCAGTACACTCACCAGGTCACTTACCAGTACACCCACCAGGTCACTTACCAGTACACTCACCAGGTCACTTACCAGTACACTCACCAGGTCACTTACCAGTACACTCATCAGGTCACTCACCAGTACACTCACCAGTACACTCACCAGGTCACTTACCAGTACACTCACCAGGTCACTTACCAGTACACTCACTAGGTCACTCACCAGTACACTCACCAGGTCACTTACCAGTACACTCATCAGGTCACTTACCAGTACACTCATCAGGTCACTCACTAGGTCACTCACCAGTACACTCACCAGGTCACTTACCAGTACACTCACCAGGTCACTTACCAGTACACTCACTAGGTCACTCACCAGTACACTCACCAGGTCACTTACCAGTACATCATCAGGTCACTTACCAGTACACTCATCAGGTCACTCACTAGGTCACTCACCAGTACACTCACCAGGTCACTTACCAGTACACTCACCAGGTCACTTACCAGTACACTCACTAGGTCACTCACCAGTACACTCACCAGGTCACTTACCAGTACACTCATCAGGTCACTCACCAGTACACTCACCAGTACACTCACCAGGTCACTCACCAGATCACTCACCAGTACATTCACCAGGTCACTCACCAGTACATTCACCAGGTCACTCACCAGGTCATAAGAACATATGAACATAAGAAATAAGGAACATTACAACAAGCATACTGGCTTGTGCGAGGCAGCTCCAATTCTCCCACCGGCTTAAGCCAATGCCTTGACCTAGTGAGGTCACCAGTGCCCTCACCAGGTCACCAGTACAAACACCAGTACACTCACCAGTACGCTCACTAGGTCACTAGTGTACTTACCAGTATATACACCAGTTCATTAGTACACACACCAGGTCACTAATACACACACCAGGTCACTAGTGTACTTACCAGTACACACAACAGTTCACTAATACACATACCAGGTCACCAGTACACCCACTAGGTCACCAGTTAACCCACCAGGTCACCACTACATACACCAGATCACTAGTACACACACCAGATCACCAGTGCACACACCAGGTCACCAGTGCACACACCAGGTCACCAGTAAACACACGAGGTCACCAGATAACCCACCAGGTCACCGCTACATACACCAGATCACTAGTACACACCAGGTCACCAGTACACACACCAGGTCACCAGCACACACCAGATCACCAGTACACACACCAGGTCACCAGTACACCCACCAGGCCCCCAGTACATACACCAGGTCACTAGTACACACAGCAGGTCACAAGTACACACACCAGGTCACCAGTTAACCCACCAGGTCATCAGTACACCCACCAGGCCCCAGTACACACACCAGGTCACCAATACACACACCGGGTCACCAGTACACACACACCAGGTCACCACTGCATACACCAGATCACCAGTACACCCACCAGGCCACCAGTACACACACCAGATCACCAGTACACACAGCAGGTCACCAGTACACCCACCAGGCCACCAGTACACACACCAGATCACCAGTACACACACCAGGTCACCAGTACACCCACCAGGCCCCCAGTACACACACTAGGTCACCAGTACACACACACCAGATCACCAGTACACACATCACAACCAAACAATAACTCGTCAAGTCTCAGCTGGTCTGGGATGAAGTACAGTTTTCAACTGTAACCTTGATCCTTGCCACCACTGCCCCGGGCACTGAGTCAGAATCTTCAAGCTGACTCGTCTTCAGCGAACGATGGACCTTCGGGAGACTTCTCCGATCCTGAAGGCAAAAATTTGACTTCAGTACTCCGCTCATCCTCCACTAAGCTGAAATGATGACTGGTATCGTTGGAAGGCAGTCAGGAGTGAACCAACTTCACATACACAAATAACCCACACATAGGAGCGAGGAGCTTACAACGACGTTTCGGTCCGACTTGGACTATTTACAAGTCGTTAACACAAAAGAGTGAGGGAGGTAGTATATATAGGTGACGGGAACTGGGACGGGATAAAGAGAGGAAGAAAATCAAAAGTAGTGATAGTGGTAATGCTGGTAGTGGAAGTAGTGGCAGATCCTGGTCTCTGGAACTGCGTCTTCTGAGCTACTCTCTGCGGGGACTGGGAGAGCCATGGCTGATGCCCAAGACCATGCCTTCAAGGAGTGGCACCGAGCGGCAACTTAGGGAGAGGATCGTATGTATGGGCTTCGATACCACCGCTGATGGACACGAGCAGTCACCGACACATTCATCTTCCTGGAACAAAATGTGAATAAAGAATTAATACGTCCCTTCACTCTTCACGTGCTGGAGATTGCCCTGGAGACAGCGTTGTAGTCCTCTCAGTGGCCCTTTTGTTGGACCTCCTTTCCTAACACTGTCAACAGCAATGGTCTTTCAGTGATAAATAGTCTTTCGTTACTGCCGTATATGAGGAGCCAGCAACCCCTTGGGTTGACGTGGTCATCCAGTTTGCGAGGACTCAAATGGAAGGAATTTACCCAGGAGACAATTATCGTGATCTAGCGGAGACCACAGTCAACATTCTGGGTGGCGTCCTGCATCGTGGAATTGAATTCTGTGCTCCTGGAGGAATGCACAACAGAAGAATTCAAAGTTTGGATGTTTGGAGCTCAGCTCAAGCTTGTCGGGTACAGGAGGAACCTGAAGTGAAGACAATTTCTAACTTTTTTTGTCGCAAAACTGTATGTCAGAGTTCAGTTCTAAGCACCAACTCTGCACCTTGTGCATGATGATCAAGACACATATGCATCTTTATTGTTGAACATATGTCTTAACCATCAAATATTTTATATTTTATACCATTTTCAACATACCTTGCGCATGACCTAACCTTCATGGTACCTGAGCGAAAAGCTGGCGTCCCTCTCTTGTTTCTTGACGACTCTCTTCCTACTGAAGTAAGGAAGGAGTTGGTAAAGAGGATGAAGGAGAACATCAGAGAGTATCATGAAGCCCTCAGCGAACAATCGTCGCCACGGACACCATCAAGGACAACACTAGTACCTCAGTTTTTTAGTGGTCAGGTGACTTCCACATCCTCAGTTTGGATCGAGTATTTTCACTGAGAACCATTCAGAAACGCTTTCGTAACCTTTGTTCCTGGCGAGTCGAGCAGTCGTGAGTGGCTGGAGGTGAACTATCTGGTGGAGACAGAGAGATAGAGAGACAGAGGCAGAGACAGACAAGAGAGGGAAGCACTGATACAAGGGTACACTACTCTCATCACTACAAATAAAGCACAGGACAGGTTAGGTTAGGTTAGGTTAGGTTAGGTCAGGTTAGGTTAGGTTAGGTTAGGTTTACCAGGTTAGGTAAGGTTCGTCAGGTTAGGTTACGTTAGATAAGGTTCTTCAGGAAGCAGGACAAATGTTTCCTGACGCGGGTTAGATGATGACCCGCCGTTGGAGCTTTCGGTCATCTTATCGAAGCCTTCCGCTGGCTTAAAGCACAGAAAGAGTATCACCAAGAATTTAACCATATTTTATTTATAGACATTCAAGAGTCATATCAAAATTATAACATACACATTCAAATTTGTCAGTGATGATGAGGGTTCAACATGGAACACCATTTACCACATGTGATGGTTTTTCACATTAATTATGACGTCAGTGTTTGGTAACGATGGTTACCAAACACTGACGGTTATCATCAAGGTATAACCATCATCACTGATGGTTATTATCAAGGTACAACCCCCCCCCTCCCCGGCCACTCTTGATGGGGTTAAGAAAAGAGACAAACTAAGGATAACGTCTGGCAGACCTGAGCGGCTTGGAGGTCAGGTCACGTAGCTCGGCTGTAGATAAGACGACGGTTGCTGATTCCTCTGTTTATCAGTGGCACTGCGGGAGGCTTCCAGAGTGCCAGGCTTCCAGGGTGCCAGGGTGCTACCGCACCTTGTCTGTGTGTTTGTTGCCTGTCATTTGTGTGGGGTGTGTGTGTGTGTGTGGTGTGTGTGTGTGTGTGTGTGTGTGTGTGTGTGTGTGTGTGTGTGGTGTGTCATTGCCGGCTGTCTTGCTGCATATGTCTTGTATGAGTCCCTGTCTGTACTAGCCCTCCTACCCGCCCACCCGCCCACAAGCCATCGTACCCACCCACACGCTCACAAGCCTCCTACCAGCCCTCACGCCCACCCGCCCACAAGCCCTCCTACCCGCACACAAGCGTTCCTACCCGCCCACCCGCCCACAAGCCATCCTACCCACCCACTCGCTCACAAGGCTCCTACCAGCCCACCCACCTACCATCCTAAAAGCCCTCCTACCCTCCCACATGACGTCCTACCCGCCCACTCAGATAAATCCCCCAGGTGAGGTAACAGGGGAGAGGGGAAGGAGCAGGGATGGATGGGGAGGGGAAGGGGGAGGGGGAGGGGGAGGGGGAGCACTAACTACTGCACCAACAAACTCACGCTGTGAAAATTAAAGTTTGAAAGTCTTCGCAGACATTGTAAGGATCCTGGAAGCTGCTGAAGCCATTCCTTGCCAGCAGCAGCAGCAGCAGCAGCAGCAGCAGCAGCAGTAGCAGCAGCAGCAGCAGCAGCAGCAGCAGCAGCAGCAGCAGCAGCAGCAGTAGCAGCAGCAGCAGCAGCAGTAGCAGCAGTAGCAGTAGCAGCATCAGCAGCAGCAGCAGCAGCAGTAGCAGCAGTAGCAGCAGTACAGCAGCAGCAGCGAACAGCAGCAGCAGTAGCAGTAGCAGCAAGCAGCAGTAGCACAGCAGCATACAGTACACAGTGCCAGCAGCAGCACAGTACGGGAGAGCAGCAAGAGGCAGTACAGCAGCAGCACAGCAGCAGTAGCAGTAGCAGCAGTAGCAGCAGCACAGCAGTACATACAGCAGTAGCACCAAACAGCAGTACAGGAACAGCAGTACAGGAGCAGTAGCGCAGTAGCATAGCAGTAGCACAGCACAGCACACACAGCAGCACAGCAGCAGCGTAGCAACACATAGCGCACAGCAGCACAGCAGCACAGTAGCGCGCAGCAGCAGAGCACAGTAGCAGCAGCACAGCAGCACAGCAGCAGCAGCACAGTACACAGCACAGCAGCAGCAAACCCACAGTACAGTACACAGTAGCGTACAGCATAGCAGCACAAAACAGAGCAGAGCACGTAGCAGAAAACATGCAGCAGTAAGCAGTACAAAAAAGTAAAAAAAAAAATAAAAAGCCCAAAAAAAAAAAGCAGTAAACAGTAGCAAGCAGCAGCAGAGCAGCGAGGGAAGCGCAAGCACAGCGCATAGCAGTAGCAGCAGTAGCAGAAAGCAAAACAGTACAGCATAGCATAAACAGCAGGCACAGAGCACAGAGCAAACAGCAGCAAGCATGCAGCTAAACACAGTAACAGTAGCGCAGTAGCATACAGCAAGCAGCAGCAGGGGCATACACAGTAGCAGACAGCAGTAGCAGACGCAGAGCAGCAGCAGGTAGCAGCAGCAGCAGACAGGGAGATAGCAGTAGCAGCAGAGCAGCAGAAGCAGCAGTAGCAGTAGCAGCAGAGCCGCAGCAAGCAGTAGCAGAAGCAGAGCAAGAGCAGCGAGCAGCCCAAATTTGCAGCAGAGCAGAAGCATTTGCAGCAGAGCAAAGCAGCAAAACAGGGAGCAGAAAGGAGCAGTACAGTAGCCGCAGCAAAAACAAACACAGCAGCAGGGGAGTAGCCAGAGCACAGCAGCAAGCAGCAGCATAGCAGGTAGCAGCAAACAGCAGTACAGCAGCAGCAGCAGCAGTAACAGCAGCCCGCCCGAGCAAGCACAGAGCCCCAGCAGCACGTAAACAGCAAACAGACAGCAGACAGTAGCAGCACAGAGCAGCAGCAGAGCAGAGCAACAGCAACAGTACAGCGAGCAAGCCCGCACACACAGAACAAACCCTAGCAGCAAAAAAACAGGCAAAAAGCAGTAGACATAAACAGCAGTAGAGCATAGCAGCACAACGCAGAATAGCAGCAGACAGCAGAGAGCAGACAGAGCAGCAGCAACAGCAGAGATAGCAGAGAAACAGAGCAGCAACAGCAAGTAGAAGCAGCATCAATAAAGGGAGAGCAGCGCAACAAAAGCGAAAAAGAGCAGCAACAGCCGAAAGCAGACAGCAAACGAACAGTAGCACCAAATATAGCACAGCACAGCAGTAGTAGCAGACAGCCCAGTTAAAAACAGAGCAGCAGCAAAAGCAAAGTACAGCAGAGCAGCAGAGACAGAAGAGCCAGCAACAGCAGTAAGGCCCGCCCCGAGTTCAGAAGGCAGAGAGCAACACAGAGTAGGCAGCAGCAGCAGCAGAAAAAAAATAGCAGAATCAGCAGCACAAAAGCATAGTACAGACACAGCAGTAGTAGCAAAACAGGAGCAGCAGTGTACAAGCAGTACAGCAAAAAGCAGTAGAGCACAGCAAAAAGCAGTAGAGCATTACAGCAGAACAGAAGAAAAAGAACAGCAAGTCAGAGCAAAAGCAAGTACACAAAACAGCAAAAGCAGAGCAGAGCAGCAGCAACAGCAAGTAGCCAAAACAATACAGCAGCACAACAGCATATAAGGGAACGCAGTATAGCAGTAGCACAGCAAAAAGCACAGCAGCAGAGCAGCAGCAAACCCCGCAACAGAGCAGCAAAAGCACACAAACAACAGCAGAAGCAGTGTAACAGCAGCAGAAAGCAGAGCAGCAGCAGCAGCAGAGAGCAAGAAAGGGAGGGACAGCAGAGCAGCAGCACAGCAGAGACAACAGAGCAGCAGAAGCAGAGCAGCAGCAGAACCAGTAAAGCAGCACACAGCGCAAAGAGCAGCAAGCAGCAAGACAAGCAGGAAAAGCAGCAACAGCAGCAGCAGTAAGCAAGCACAGCAGCACACAGAGAGCAGCCGTAGCCTTTTGCAGATAGCAGTAGCACAGCAGCAACACGCAGCAGCCAGAGCAGCAGCAGCAGCACAGACAGGGAGCAGCAGCAGCAACCGCAGCCAGTACAACAGCCGCAGCAGCAAGCATGCCCACAAACCCCAAAAGCAGCGCAGCAGCAGAGCACGCAGAGGCACACAGCAGCACACACAAAACAGCAGCAGCAACACACAGCAAAGCCGGGCAGTCGGCAACAGCAAAACAGAGCAGCAGGCAGCACAGTAGGCAGCAGAGCAGGCAGCAACAAAAGCAGCAGCAGCAAAGCAAAAAAAAAACAGCAGCAGGCAGCAGCAGCAGAGCAGAGCAGCAACAGCAGCAGAGAACAGCACAGCAGCAGCCCACAAACACACAGCCAAGCGCAAGCAGCAGACATAACACCAGCACACAGCAGCAGCCCCGCAGAGCAGCAAGGCAGAGCAGCAACAACAGCAGCACACACAACAGCCACAGCAGCAGTAGCGCAGCAGCAGCAGCCAGCAGCAAGCAAACCCGCACACGACAGCAGCAACAGCAACAGCAGCAGCACAGCAGCAGCACAGGCCCCAGCAGACACAGAGCAGCAAAAAACCCGCAAAAAAGCAAGCAGCACACAGAGCAGGCAGCAAAACCCCGCCAACAACAGCAGCAGCAGCAGCAGGAGCAGGGAAAACACAGCACGCGACAGCACCCAAGCAGCTCAGCACAGCAACAAACACAAGCAGGACAGCAGCACCAGCAGCAGCAAGCAGCAGCACGCAGCAGCTCAGAGCGCAGCAGAGGCAGCAGCAGCAGCACACAGCGCGCAGCAGCACAGCAAGCAGCAGCAGAACAGCCCGCAGAGCAGCAGGGAGCACACAGCAGCCAGCAGCAGCAGGCAGCAGCAGCAACACAGGCAGCAGCACAAACAGCACAGCAGCAGCAGGAGCAGGCCAGCAGCAGCAGCAGCAGCAGCAGCACAGCAGCAAAACCCCGTAGCAACAAGCACAAACAGCAGCGAGCGCACAACAGCACGCGCAGCAGGACAGGCAGCAGAGCAGCAGCACACAGCGCAGCAGCACAAAAAAGACTCACACAGCAACAGCAGCAGCAACAGCAAGCACAGACAGCAGACAGGAGCAGCACACACAGCAGCACACAGCAGAGCAGCACGCACAACAACAAGCAAAAGCACAGAGGGCAGGGCACAGCGCACAGAAACAGCAGCAGCAGCAGCAGCAGCAGCAGGCACAGCACAGCAGCAGCAGCACCGCAAGCAGCACAGCAGAGCAGCAGCACACACAGCAGCAGCAACAGCAGCAGCAGCACCCGGGCAGCAGCAGCAGCAGCAGCAGCACCCCTCCCCCCCACCTCCCCCCCACCGTCCCCCCTCCCCCCCCCCCCCCTCCCTTTCCCCTCCCCCCCTTTTCCCCCCAGCCCCAAAACCCCCCCCCCCCCCCCCTCCCCCCCCCCCCCCCCTCCCCCCCCCCCCCACTCCCCCCCCCCAAAGTCCCCCTCCCCCCCCCCCCCTCCCCCCTCCCCCCTCCCCCCCCCCCCCCCCCCCCCCCCCCCCTCCTCCCTCCCTCCTTCCCTCCCCCTCCTCCCTCCCTCCTTCCCCCCCCTCCCCCCCTCCTTCCCTCCTCCCTCCCCCTCTTTTTTTCCCTCCTCCCCCCCCCTCCCCCCCTTCCTCCCCCCTCCCTCCCTCCCTCCCTCCCTCCCAAAAACCTTCCCTTAAACTCTTCCCCTTCCCTCTTTCCCTTTCCTCCCTTTTTCTCTTGCCCCTTTCCTTTTCCCCCTTTTCCCTTTCCCCTTTTATCCCCTTTTCTTTTTCCTCCCTTTTTTTCTTACCCTTTCCCCCCCTCCCTACTCTGCCTCCCTCCCTCCCCTTCCCTCCCCTCCCTCCACAACACCATTAACACTAAAAAACCCCTTCAATACCACCCTTAACCAAAACTCCTTCAACCCTCCATTAACCTCAAATTTCTTACAAATTCACCACCTAAAATTTTCTAAAATACCAAACCACAAGAAACATAATTTAACAATTCACAAAAAACTAAAATTCTCCAAAAACATTTTAAATTTAAAACAAATTCTAAACCATCTTTCTAATTATCCATCTTCCAACCCTCTCTCTACCTTCTAAAACTACAACCATTACACACTACACTAACATTACTACCACTACACTACCATACTACCCTACTACAAACATTTCTAAATACTACTACTACCAAAACACTCTACTAACATTACTACTACAACTACTACCCTTCAAAAACTACTACTACCATTACACTACTACACTACCATTATACTACTACACTACTACCCAATACTCTACACTAATTTACTACCCCTACACTACCAAAACACTACAGTACTACTACACTACATTACACCTACTACAATTACTACCATACTACTACCATTAAATACTACTACTCTACCATTACACTCTACTACTACCCTTACTACCACTCAAATCCATTAATACCACTACTACTACCATTTCACAAATACTACACTACCATTACTACACACTACTACATTTCACTACTACACTAACTTACTACCACTACACTACCATTTCACCACTCTACAAACCCTTACTACACTACTACTACTACCAAAACACTACTACTACTAACATTTCCCACTACTACTACCATACACATACACCATTTCACCACTGCTACTTACCCTACTACCACTATACTACCATTACTACCATTTCTCAACTTTCAAATACACTACAACATTTTCTACCACTAAAATACCATTACTACTACACTACTCGATACTACTACTACACACCCTTACACCCCTACAACACCCTTTTCTACCACTATACTACCAAACTACCACTACTACAACCATTTCTACTACAACTACACTACCATTACTACTACACTACAACATTCCCACCCCTACTACTACCCTAACCACACTACTACCATTACACCACTACTACACCATTACTACCACTACAAATCATTACTACCAAAAACGCTACAATACAAACTACTACTACCATTTTCTACTTCTACTACACCATTACTACACTACACACCATTACAAACTACTACACTAACATTTCTACACTACTCTATTACTACCAATAAAAATAACTTACTACCCCTACTACTACCCAAAAATACTACTACTACTACTACGATACTACTACACTACATTTACTACACACTACTACAAATTATAAACCCCTACTACTACCATTTACTACCCCTACTACTACCATTACTACTACTACTACCATTACTAACCACCTACTACCTTACTACACTATAACCATTCTACTACTACTATTAACATTACTAACCCCTACTACCATTACTACTACAAAATACTACTACTACAGCATTACTACTATACTACTACCCTTTCTGCTACACTACTAACATTCTACCCCACACTACCATTACCTACTACGATACACACCTACCATTACACTCTACTACTAACATTATACCACACTCTACCATTACTCACACACTACCCTTCAACCACTACTACTCCATTTCTACTACTACCCTTTCTACTACTATTACTACTACTACTAACATTACAAACCCCTAAATACACATTTCTACTACTACTACTACGAGTACTACTACTACTACTACATTACAACTACTACACTACCATTACACCACTACTACTAGTATTACTACCCCTACACTACTATTCACCACTACTACACCCTTTTCTACCATACAACCCCACCTTACTACCACTACTACTACAATACCACAATACTACCATTACACCACTACTACAAATACAATTTTTTACTACCATTAAACTTTACACTACCACACACTACATACCATTAAATATACCATTTCTACTACACTACCACACTACACAAATCTAAAAATTACTACTACCCTTTCTACACTACTACCCATTTCTACTACACACAATTACACACCAGTACACTACTACACAATTTCACACTACACTACAAACCTTACTACTACTACTACCATTTCTCTACCATTGCACTACTACTACTACATTTCTACTACACACTACCATTATACTACTTTCACCTTACACACTACTACCATTACAATCACTACTAGCATTACTAGTACTATACTACCATTATACTACCTTACACTACTACTACTACCATTACTACTTTTACTACTACCATACTACTACTACTACCCTTACGCTACCATTACTACTACACTACCACTACTACAAATACTACACCATTACACTACCATTACAAAACTACTACCGACACTACTACTACAATTACAAAATAAATACTACTACCATTAATACACTACTACCATTTCTATACCATTGCTACTACTACACTACATTTCTATACACTACTACCATTTCTACTACAACCCCCATTACACTCTACTACCATTACACTACACTACTACATTCATACTACACTACCATTTCAAATATACACTACATTATATACTACCCCTAATACACACTACCATTACTACTACTATACTACATACTAGACACACTACCATTACACTACTACACTAGCATTACTAGTACACTACTACCAATTCTACTACCATTACTACTACTACTACACAAACATTCTACACTACTACCATTACACACTACACCTTCACTACTACTACTAGCATTTCATACACTACACCATTACTACTACTACTACTAGCATTCAGTACACTCTTTTTTACGCTACACCCCTTAAATACTACTACATTCTACACTCACTAACATTTCACACTACAAATAACATTACCACTACTACAACTTACTACTACTACAACCCTTACTACTACAAAACCCTTACCACTATACTAACATTACTACTACTACTAACATTTCTACTACTACAAATACCTTACTTTCACACACTAACCCCTTTCACTAAAACATTACTACTACTAATTTAAAATTTCCACTACTACTAACATTTCACAACAACATTACTACTACACTACAAACCATTACTACTACAAATACTAACATTACTACCCACTACCATTACACTACATCTACCCCCCATACTACCTACACTACTTAACCACCATAAACTACTACTACCTTACAAAACTACTACTACTATTTCTACCAGTACTACTACACTACCATTACTACTACTACTACTACCTTACACACAATACACAAAACACACACACAAACCCTTACTACTACTACTACATTTCTACTACTGCTACTACCATTACTACAAATAAACTAGCATACTACTACCCTTTCTACTACTACACCATTCTACACACTACACTAACCATTTAAAAATACTACTACTACTACATTACTACACCATTACCTACTATTTCCATTTCCACACCATTACTACTACTACTACATCATTCTACACTACACTAGCATTCTACTACTACTATACCATTACTACTACTACACTACATTACTACTACCAATTTTCTACTACACTACTACTACATTCACACCATTCTCTACATTTCTACCATTACAATTACTACTACCACCATTTCTACTACTTTCTAGCTTACTACTACTACCAACTATACCCTTTCACTAAAAAACTACTCCCCTTACTACTACTACTACTACACACTACTACACACTACCATACTAAAACTACTACCATTACTACCGCTACCAAAAAGCATTTCTACCACTACTACTACGATTTCTACCCCTACACAGCACACACTAAAACTACCGACTACTACACTACCATTACTACCACTCATAGCATTTAAAACCACTACTACTAGCACTACTACACACAACACTACTAGCACTACTACAGCACACTAGGGAAATACCTTTTTTTAACGTTCTTTAAATCAGGACGGAACCAAATGTTGTCTTAAATTTCTTATCGAATATGTGAGGATATTTTTGTGCGATACTTCGTTAACAACCCAGCGTTGATACCCGTTGTTAGACGCAACCATCGTTACCAACCCAGCGTTGATACCCGTTGTTAGACGCAACCAAACTTCGTTACCAACCCAGCGTTGATACCCGTTGTTAGACGCAACCAAACATCGTTACCAACCCAGCGTTGATACGCGTTGTTAGACTCAACCAAACTTCGTTACCAACCCAGCGTTGATACCCGTTGTTAGACGCAACCAAACTTCGTTACCAACACAGCGTTGATACCCCTTTGTTAGACGCAAACCCAAACATCGTTACCAACCCAGCGTTGATACCCGTTGTTAGACGCAACCAAACTTCGTTACCAACACAGCGTTGATACCCGTTGTTAGACGCAACCAAACTTCGTTACCAACACAGCGTTGATACCCGTTGTTAGACGCAACCAAACATCGTTACCAACCCAGCGTTGATACCCGTTGTTAGACGCAACCAAACTTCGTTACCAACACAGCGTTGATACCCGTTGTTAGACGCAACCAAACATCGTTACCAACCCAGCGTTGATACCCGTTGTTAGACGCAACCAAACATCGTTACCAACCCAGCGTTGATACCCGTTGTTAGACGCAACCAAACATCGTTACCAAAACCCCGCGTTGATACCGTTGTTAGACGCAACCAAACATCGTTAAACCAACCCTGCGTTGATACCCGTTGTTAGACGCAACCAAACATCGTTACTAACCCAGCGTTGATACCCGTTGTTTTGACGCAACCAAAACATCGTTACGAACCCAGCGTTGATACCCGTTGTTAGACGCAACCAAACATCGTTACCAACCCAGCGTTGATACCCGTTGTTAGACGCAACCAAACATCGTTTACCAACCCAAACGTTGATACCCCCTTGTTAGACGTAACCAAACATCGTTATCAACCCAGCGTTGATACCCGTTGTTAGACGCAACCAAACATCGTTACGAACCCAGCGTTTTATACCCGTTGTTAGACCAACCAAACATCGTTAAACCAAAACCCCGCGTTGATACCCGTTGTTAGCGCAACCAAAAATCGTTTCTAACCCAGCGTTGATACCCGTTGTTAGACGCAACCAAAAAATCGTTACCAACACAGCGTTGATACCCGTTGTTAGACGCAACCAAACATCGTTACTAACCCAGCGTTGATACCCGTTGTTAGACGTAACCAAACATCGTTACCAACCCAGCGTTGATACCCCTTGTTAGACGCAACCAAACATCGTTACCAAACCCCGCGTTGATACCCGTTGTTAGACGCAACCAAACATCGTTACCAACCCAGCGTTGATACCCCTTGTTAGACGCAACCAAACATCGTTACCAACCCAGCGTTGATACCCGTTGTTAGACGCAACCAAACATCGTTACTAACCCAGCGTTGATACCCGTTGTTAGACGCAACCAAACATCGTTACCAACCCAGCGTTGATACCCGTTGTTAGACGCAACCAAACATCGTTACTAACCCAGCGTTGATACCCGTTGTTAGACGCAACCAAACATCGTTACCAACACAGCGTTGATACCCGTTGTTAGAGCCCAACAAACATCGTTACTAACCCAGCGTTGATACCCGTTGTTAGACGCAACCAAACATCGTTACCAACACAGCGTTGATACCCGTTGTTAGACGCAACCAAACATCGTTACTAACCCAGCGTTGATTTCCCGTTGTTAACGTAACCAAACATCGTTACCAACCCAGCGTTGATACCCCTTGTTTGACGCAACCAAAAATCGTTACCACCCAGCGTTGAAACCCGTTTTTAGAAAGCAACCAAACATCGTTACCAACCCAGCGTTGATACCCCTTGTTAGACGAAACCAAACATCGTTACCAACCCAGCGTTGATACCCGTTGTTAGACGCAACCAAACATCGTTACTAACCCAGCGTTGATACCCGATGTTAGACGCAACCAAACATTTGTTACCAACCCAGCGTTGATACCTTGTTAGACGCAACCAAACATCGTTACCAACCCACCGTTGATACCCGATGTTAGACGCAACCAAACATCGTTACCAACCCACCGTTGATACTCGTTGTTAGACGCAACCAAACATCGTTACCAACCCACAGTTGATACCCGATGTTGACGCAACCAAACATCGTTACCCAAACCCCGCGTTGATACCCGTTTTTTAGACGCAACCAAACATCGTTACCAACCCAGCGTTGATACCCGTTGTTAGACGCAACCAAACATCGTTACCAACCCAGCGTTGATACCCGTTGTTAGACGCAACCAAACATCGTTATCAACCCAGCGTTGATACCCGTTGTTAGACGCAACCAAACATCGTTACCAACCCAGCGTTGATACCCGTTGTTAGACGCAACCAAACATCGTTACCAACACAGCGTTGATACCCCTTGTTAGACGCAACCAAACATGTTACCAACACAGCGTTGATACCCGATGTTAGACCCCAACCAAACATCGTTTCCAACACAGCGTTGATACCCGTTGTTAGACGCAACCAACACGTTACTAACCCAGCGTTGATACCCGTTGTTAGACGCAACCAAACTCGTTACCAACACAGCGTTGATACCGTTGTTTGACGCAACCAAACATCGTTACTAACCCAGCGTTGATACCCGTTGTTAGACGTAACCAAACAAACGTTTTCCAACCCAGCGTTGATACCCCTTGTTAGACGCAACCAAACATCGTTACCAACCCAGCGTTGATACCCCCTTGTTAGACGCAACCAAACATCGTTACCAACCCCGCGTTGATACCCCTTGTTAGACGAAACCAAACATCGTTACCAACCCAGCGTTTGATACCCGTTGTTAGACGCAACCAAACATCGTTACTAACCCAGCGTTGATACCCGATGTTAGACCAACCAAACATCGTTACCAACCCAGCGTTGATACCCCTTGTTAGACGCAACCAAACATCGTTTACCAACCCACCGTTGATACCGATTGTTAGAGCAACCAAACATCGTTTACCAACCCACCGTTGATACTCGTTGTTAGACGCAACCAAACATCGTTACCAACCCACAGTTGATACCCGATGTTAGACGCAACCAAACATCGTTACCAACCCAGCGTTGATACCCGTTGTTAGACGCAACCAAACATCGTTACCAACCCAGCGTTGATACCCGTTGTTAGACGCAACCAAACATCGTTACCAACCCAGCGTTGATACCCGTTGTTAGACGCAACCAAACATCGTTATCAACCCAGCGTTGATACCCGTTTTTAGAAAGCAACCAAACATCGTTACCAAACCCCGCGTTGATAACCGTTGTTAGGACGCAACCAAACATCGTTACCAACACAGCGTTGATACCCGTTTGTTAACGCAACCAAACATCGTTACCAACAAAAGCGTTGATAAACCCCATGTTAGACGCAACCAAACATCGTTACCAACACAGCGTTGATACCCGTTGTTAGACGCAACCAAACATCGTTACCAACCCAGCGTTGATACCCGTTGTTAGACGCAACCAAACATCGTTACCAACCCAGCGTTGATACCCGATGTTAGACGCAACCAAACATCGTTACCAACCCACCGTTGATACCCGATGTTAGACGCAACCAAACATCGTTACCCCAAACCCCCCGTTGATTTCCCGATGTTAGACGCAACCAAACATCGTTACCAACCCACCGTTGATACCCAATGTTAGACGCAACCAAACATCGTTACCAACCCAGCGTTGATACCCGTTGTTAGACGCAGCCAAACATCGTTACCAACCCAGCGTCGATACCCGTTGTTAGACGCAACCAAACATCGTTACCAACCCACCGTTGATACTCGTTGTTAGACGCAACCAAACATCGTTACCAACCCAGCGTTGATACCCGTTGTTAGACGCAACCAAACATCGTTACCAACCCAGCGTTGATACCCGTTGTTAGACGCAACCAAACATCGTTACTAACCCAGCGTTGATACCCGTTGTTAGACGTAACCAAACATCGTTACCAACCCACCGTTGATACCCGTTGTTAGACGCAACCAAACATCGTTACCAACCCAGCGTTGATACCCGTTGTTAGACGCAACCAAACATCGTTACCAACCCACCGTTGATACCCGATGTTAGACGCAACCAAACATCGTTACCAACCCACCGTTGATACCCGTTGTTAGACGCAACCAAACATCGTTACCCAAACCCCCCGTTGATACCCTTTTAGACGCAACCAAACATCGTTACCAACCCACGTTGATAAACCCCTTGTTAGACGCAACCAAACATCGTTACAAACCAGCGTTGATACCCGTTGTTAGACGCAACCAAACATCGTTGCCAACCCACCGTTGATACCCGTTGTTAGACGCAACCAAACATCGTTACCAACCCAGCGTTGATTCCCGTTGTTAGACGCAACCAAACATCGTTACCAACTCAGCGTTCATACCCGTTGTTAGACGCAACCAAACATCGTTACCAACCCAGCGTTAATACCCGTTGATAGACGCAACCAAACATCGTTACCAACCCAGTGTTGATACCCGTTGTTAGACGCAACCAAATATCGTTACCAACTCAGCGTTGATACCCGTTGTTTTGAAGCAGCCAAACATCGTTACCAAATTTAGCGTGATACCCGTTGTTAGACGCAGCCAAACATCGTTACCAACCCAGCGTTGATACCCGTTGTTAGACGCAACCAAACATCGTTACCAATTCAGCGTTGATACCCGTTGTTAGACGCAGCCAAACATCGTTACCAACCCACGTTGATACCCCTTTTTTAGACGTAAAAAAACAACGTTACCAATCAGCGTTGATACCCGTTGTTAGACGCAACCAAACATCGTTATCAACCCAGCGTTGATACCCGTTGTTAGACGCAACCAAACATCGTAATCAACCCAGCGTTGATACCCGTTGTTAGACGCAGCCAAACATCGTTATCAACCCAGCGTTGATACCCGTTGTTAGACGCAACCAAACATCGTTATCAACCCAGCGTTGGTACCCGTTGTTAGACGCAACCAAACATCGCTATCAACCCAGCGTTGATACTCGTTGTTAGACGCAACGGAGCGACGTTACCAACCCAGCGTTGATACCCGTTGCTAGACGTAACGGAGCAACGTTACCAACTCAGCGTTGATACCCGTTGTTAGACGCAGCCAAACATCGTTACCAACCCAGCGTTGATACCCGTTGTTAGACGCAACCAAACATCGTTACCAACTCAGCGTTGATACTCGTTGTTAGACGCAACCAAACATCGTACCAACTCAGCGTAGACACCCGTTGTTAGACGCAACCAAACATCGTTACCAACTCAACGTTGATTCCCGTTGTTAGACGCAACGAAGCAACGTTACCAACCCAGCGTTGATACCCAGTAATAAGACTCTTGAAGGTCAAGCCAGTAACCCAGTTATAAGACTCTTGAAGGTCAAGCCAGTAACCCAGTAATAAGACTCTTGTGTACGAATGGTATATAATACCGACAAGATGAGAGTAAGACACATATGCAACATCTGGGTATCTTTATTGTAGACGTTTCGCCATCCAGTGGCTTTATCAATACAAATTCCAGGACATAACTTGAAGACAGTAGAACTATGTACAGAAGATGAGGTAATTAGTCCCTCAACCTAGGAGTAGGTGCGAAGAGCACCATAGTCGTGGAGATTCTGAAGCAGAAGAAAGAATCCTGGCGCTTATATAGTAACGTCAGGTGTAGCAGACGAGGGCATATTCACTGGTAGGCGGGATTCCCCAGTGGAAGTAGGTCCTTCCCAAAGAGATGGGTTAGTTGTAGTAGTAGTAGTTGTCGTAGTTGTGAAGGTTATGTACATGTCCTCAGAACTATGGTGCTGTTCGCACCTGCTCCTAGGTTGAGGGACTGATTACCTCATCTTCTGTACATAGTTCTACTGTCTTCAAGTTATGTCCTGGAATTTGTATTGATAAAGCCACTGGATGGCGAAACGTCTACAATAAAGATACCCAGATGTTACACATGTGTCTTACTCTCAATAAGACTCTTGAAGGTCAAGCCAGTAACCCAGTAATAAGACTCTTGAAGGTCAAGCCAGTAACCAAGTAATAAGACTCTTGTAGGTCAAGCCAGTAACCCAGTTATAAGACTCTTGAAGGACTAGCCAGTAACCCAGTAATAAGACTCTTGAAGGTCAAGCCAGTAACCCAGTTATAAGTATCATGAAGGTCAAGCCAATAACCCAGTAATAAGACTCTTGAAGGTCAAGCCAGTAACCCAGTTATAAGTATCATGAAGGTCAAGCCAATAACCCAGTAAAAAGACTCTTGAAGGGCAAGCCAGTAACCCCGTGATAAGACTCTTGAAGGTCAAGCCAAATAACCCAGTTATAAGACTCTTGAAGGTCAAGCCAGTAACCCAGTAATAAGACTCTTGAAGGTCAAGCCAGTAACCCAGTAATAAGACTCTTGAAGGTCAAGCCAGTAACCCAGTTATAAGACTCTTGAAGGTCAAGCCAGTAACCCAGTGATAAGATTCTTGAAGGTCAAGCCAGTAACCCAGTTATAAGACTCTTGAAGGTCAAGCCAGTAACCCAGTAATAAGACTCTTGAAGGTCAAGCCAGTAACCCAGTTATAAGACTCTTGAAGGTCAAGCCAGTAACCCAGTTATAAGACTCTTGAAGGTCAAGCCAGTAACCCAGTTATAAGATTCTTGAATGTCAAGCCAGTAACCCAGTTATAAGACTCTTGAAGGTCAAGCCAGTAACCCAGTTATAAGACTCTTGAAGGTCAAGCCAGTAACCCAGTTATAAGACTCTTGAAGGTCAAGCCAGTAACCCAGTAATAAGACTCTTGAAGGTCAAGCCAGTAACCCAGTTATAAGACTCTTGAAGGTCAAGCCAGTAACCCAGTAATAAGACTCTTGAAGGTCAAGCCCGTAACCCAGTTTTTAAGACTCTTGAAGGGCAAGCCAGTAACCCAGTAATAAGACTCTTGAAGGTCAAGCCAGTAACCCAGTGATAAGACTCTTGAAGGTCAAGCCAGTAAACCCCGCTATAAGGGCTCTTGAAAGGGCAAGCCAGTAACCCAGTAATAAGACTCTTGAAGGTCAAGCAGTTACCCCCGTTTTAAAAACTCTTTAAGGCAAGCCCTAAACCCCGTAATAAGCTCTTTGGAAAATC
>NC_069409.1:73639971-73654971 GCF_026875155.1 Cherax quadricarinatus
CTAGGCTATTCCACTGCCTTACAACTCTATGACTGAAGAAATACTTCCTACTATCTCTCTGACTCATTTGTGTCTTCAACTTCCAATTGTGGCCTCTTGTTTCTGTGTCCCCTCCCTGGAACATCCTGTCCTTGTCCACCTTGTCTATTCCACGCAGTATTTTATATGTCGTTATCATGTCTCCCCTGACCCTCCTGTCCTCCAGTGTCGTCAGGCCGATTTCCCTTAATCTTTCTTCATAGGACATTCCCCTTAGCTCTGGAACTAACCTTGTTGCAAACCTTTGTACTTTCTCTAGTTTCTTGACGTGCTTTATCAAGTGCGGGTTCCAAACAGGTGCTGCATACTCCAGTATGGGCCTGACATACCCGGTGTACAGTGTCTTGAATGATTCCTTACTAAGGTGTCGGAATGCTGTTCTCAGGTTTGCCAGGCGCCCATATGCTGCAGCAGTTATCTGATTGATGTGTGCTTCCGGAGACATGCTCGGTGTTATACTCACCCCAAGATCTTTCTCCTTGAGTGAGGTTTGCAGTCTTTGGCCACCTAGCCTATACTCTGTCTGTGGTCTTCTGTGCCCTTCCCCTATCTTCATGACTTTGCATTTGGCAGGATTAAATTCGAGAAGCCATTTGCTGGACCAGGTGTCCAGTCTGTCCAGGTCTCTTTGAAGTCCTGCCTGGTCCTCATCAGATTTAATTCTCCTCATTAACTTCACATCATCTGCAAACAGGGACACTTCTGAGTCTAACCCTTCCGTCATGTCGTTCACATATACCAAAAATAGCACTGGTCCTAGGACCGACTCCTGTGGGACCCCGCTCGTCACAGGTGCCCACTGTGATACATCATTACGTACCATGACTCGTTGTTGCCTCCCTGTCAGGTATTCTCTGATCCATTGCAGTGCCCTTCCTGTTATATGCGCCTGATGCTCTAGCTTCTGCACTAATCTCTTGTGAGGAACTGTGTCAAAAGCCTTCTTGCAGTCCAAGAAGATGCAATCAACCCACCCCTCTCTCTCTTGTCTACTTCTGTTTTTTTTATCATAAAACTCCAGAAGGTTTGTACACAGGATTTCCCTTTCCCGGAATCCGTGCTGGTTGGCATTTATCCCGTTCCGTTCCAGGGCCCCCCTCTCCTCCTGAAATCTTTCCCCCCATAATTTTTTGCTTTTTTTTTTTTTTTTTGGGGTGTTTTGTGGGGGTGTGTGTGTGGGGTGTTTTGGGGTTTTGTGTGGTTTTTGGGTTGGTGAAAAAGTTGGGGGGGAGGTCCCTTTTTTGTTGGTTTTAACCCTTTCAAAAAGTTGTAGGGCCCAATTCCCATACTCCCTTTTCCCCCTTTTTTTACTGGTCCCTAACACCCCACTCCTTTCCTTTGCCCCCAAAGGGGAACTTAATAAAATTAAACCCCTCTTCTTAAACAGAAGGGACCAAAACCCCCAAAGGGGGAAATCACCCCCTGTTCCTTCTGTAAACCCGTTCCCCTTGGGGAGTAAACCCTAACACCCCACCGTAACCCCCAGCGTTGGACCTTAGGCAGAAAGGTGGGCAGGAGCTGACAACCTGAACCAAACTAGGGCGGTTTTCCAAAGGACAACAGGAAACCATATTTCGCCAGCGAGATTCACCCTTTTTTCCTTTTTCTGTATTACCTTTTAAAATTTTTTAACACCTTGCGGGCCTTTTTAATTTTCACCGGGGGTTTTTGAGCCTTTTTCGTTAAATCACCGGGTGTTGTATCCTTTCTTAGTGTAACCCAAGGGGTTTTTGGTCCAGGACGGAGGACCCGGGGGGACCAAATTTTTGGGGTCCCCCGGTGTGTTTCCCTTTTTATTTTAATTTTGGGACCAGTAGGAAAACCCCCAGGTTTTGGTGCCATGTTTTTTGATGGTCCCCCAGATTTTTGGTACCATTTCTGTAGGGACCCAGAGTGTGTTTAGCCATTATGTATGTGGTCCCCGGTGTGTGGTAGCCATTTTTCTGTTTTTGGGTCACCCAAGGGGTTTTGGAGCCATTACTGTATGATGGTCACCCAGAGTGTTTACCCCTTTCTTATATTCACCCAGGTGTGTTGGGCCGTTCTGTAGATGGTCACCAAGTTTTTGGTACCATTCGTATGATGGTAAACCAGAGTGTTGGTAGCCATGTACTGAATGGTCACCCCAGAGTGTTTTGGTAGCCTGCTGTATGATTCACCCAGAGTGTGTTGGTACCATGTCTGTTGATGGCACCCAATTTTTTGGGTAGCCATTTACTGTAGATGGTCCCCCAATTTTTTGGGTAGCCATGTCTGTATGATGTCACCAGATTTTTGGGTACCATGTCGTTGATGTCCCCCAGATGTGTTGGGTAGCCATTCTTTTTAAATGGTCACCAGAGTTGTTGGTAGCCAGTTTGTAGATGTCCCCCAAGTGTGTGGTAGCCATGTACGTAGAGGTCACCCGTTTTGGGTGTACAGTCTTATATTCACCCGAGTGTGTTGGTAGCCTTTTACTGTATAAATTCACCCAGAGGTGTTGGAGCCATTTTCTGTTATGTCACACGGTTTTTGGTACCCATTTTTCTGTTGTTTGTCACCCAGAGGTTTTGGTACCATGTACTTATTAGCACAGATGTGTTGGTAGCCATGTACTTATGATGGAACCCAGAGGGGGGAATTTGTAGATGGTACCCCATGTTTCCTGTCAAATTTACACGGGGGTTTGGGTACCAATTTTGAATGGCCAAGTTGGGTACCCCTTATTAGGGGCCCCCTGGGTGCTTAGTAGGGGTAAAACCGGGGGTTTGGGAATTTCTTAGGGGTCCCCCGACTTTAGATTTCGTTTTGGGGTCACCCAAGTTGGGAAAGACTTTAAGTAAGGTTTTTTCCTTTTTGAGTGGTAACTTGGTTTTGGGTTCAGTCGAGAGGGTAACGGGTGGGGCCCCAAGTACTGGTATGTCACAAGAGTTTTTAGCCAGACTTTAGGTACCCCGGGGGGCTGGAACCCCTTTTCATTGGGGACCCGGTTTTTAAACCTGTAGTTCCCTTTGCTGAACCTTTTTGGATAAGGGCCCCCGAGGGAGATGTACTTTTAAAAGGTCCCAAAAGGTTTTTTACCAATTAATTCACACAGGGTTTTGGGACCATGATTTTTTTTTCCCTTCAATTTTTCACCAATTTACAAGTGTTAAAAAGCCAGAGGGGGTAATTTTCATTTTAAAAAAATTTGGGGTTTTACAAAAGATTCGTGGGGGGGCGTGGGGAAATTTGGGTACCCCGGAAACAGCAACAATTTTAAAAGGGACCCCTAGGGAAGATTATTTGCCCTTTGGTTTTCTGCTAAAACCGGGGAATGCCGGGGGGGGCTTTTCTGGTAACACCCCGAAAAAAATTCCTCACGAGAAAAAGGGGGGCCAAAGTTTTCCAAAAATATTTAAAAAACCCAAAAAAATAAAAAAGGTGCCGTGTTTTTTTTGTTGTTTTTTTTGTGTGTGGGGTTTTTTGGGTTTTGGGTGTGTGGTTGTGCAAAGGGGAGCAGTTAGGGGTTTTGGGAATTCTGGCCCTCTTCAGACCCGGACCCCCTTTAACTTCCAATATTCTGGCCCATTCAATCAATTTTACGGGTGATTAGAGGCAAAAATAGAAAAGGGGGGGGTTTGTGTTTTTGTATGTTGTGTTGGGGTGGTGGTGGTGGGGTTGTGGTGTTTGAAATGTGAAATTCATTTTGGGGGGTTCAAAGCGTACCTCACGCCTGGAAACCCCATTTAAACCTTTTCTTAATTTTAAAATTTCCCCTTATTTCATACAAACCATTCTGTTGAATGATTAAAACCCGGGGAGGGTTTTTTGTTTTTAAAACCCCAACCTTTATGGTGACAACCCCCGTAGCAGGGAAACTAGTGGTGATAAAAAGCTGAAAAAACATTTGGGTGTATAGCATACCAACTCTGGGTTTTTCCCCCCCGAAACCATCCTGTGTGATGGTTTTTTGAAAAACCTTTTGTGATTCATGACAACCCCGTGGGGGGTGCATAACAACCACCGTGTTGGTGCTGACAACCATCCGTGGATGTGCATGACAACCACCGTTGATGGTGCATAAACAACCATTCTGTGATGATGCTGACAACCTCCTGTGGAGGGCATAAACCATCCTTGTGGGGTGATGACAACCCCTGTGTAGGGTGCAGAAAACCATCCTGTTGTTGTGCTGACAACCATTCGTGGATGAGCATGAAACCATCCTGTTGATGGTGCATGACAACCACCCTGTTGAGGATGACAACCCTGTGGAGGGTGCAACAACCTTTCGTGTGATGTGCAGCAACCATCCTTGTTGGGATGATGACAACCACCGTGGAGGGTGCTGACAACCTTCGTGTGTGGTGTTCAACCATTCTGTGTGATGTGCATGAAACCACCCGTTGAGGTGCAGCAACCATCCTGTGGGATGTGCATGAAAACCATCCTGTGTATGGCAGAAAACCTTTCTGTGTGATGGCATAAAACCCCATCCTTTTGGATGGTGCAAAAAAAAAACCCATTGTGTGATGGTGATGACAACCACCTGGGAGGGTGCTGAAAAACCACCTGTGTGGGGGTGCAGACAAAAAAGGGGGGAAAAATCCTGGTGATGGGCTAAAAAACCTCCGTTGATGGGCAAAAACCCCCGTGTGATGGTGCTGACAACCACCCTGGGGAGGTGCATGACAACCATCCGTGTGATGGGCATGAAAACCATCCTGTGTAGGGCTGAAACCCCCGTGGAGGTGTAACAACCTTTCCTTTTTGGGGTGCAGACAACCATCCTGTGTATGGGGATGACAACCATCCTGTGGATGGCATGACAAACCATCCTGTGTGAGGGTGCAGACAACCACCCTTTGGTGAGGGGTGCATGAAAAAACCATCCTGTTGATGGGCATGACAACCATCCGGTGGATGGTGCAGGAAACCCCTCCTGGTGATGATCATGACAACACCTGGTGATGTTCATGCAACCCACCCTGTGTGATGATGCATGAAAACCACCCTGGTGATGTGCATGCAACCACCCTGTGTGAGGGTGCATGACAACCACCGTGGATGGTCCCAGAAAACCATCCTGTTGATGTTGCTGAAAACCCACCTGTTGATGGATAAAACCCATCCTGTTGATGGGCATGAAAACCACCCTGTGGGGGTGCAGACAACCATCCTGTGGATGAGCTGACAACCACCTGTTGATGTGCATGACCCACCTGTGTGGGGGCGAAACCCCTTTTTGATGGTGCATGACAACCCATCCTGTTGATGATCATGACAACCTCCTGTGTGTGAGCATGACAACCACCTGTTGATGTGCAGAAACCACCTGTGTGAGGTCAAAAACCCACCTGGGATGGTGCATGACAACCCCGTTTGATGTGCAGACAACCCCTGGTGATAAAGCATGCAACCACCTTGGATGGCTGAAAACCATCCTGTGGATGGGCATGACAACCACCGTTGAGGGTGCATGAAACCTCCTTTGATTGCTGAAACCCCTGTGTAGGTGCATGACAACCATCCTGGGGTGGGGTTTCTGAAACCTTCCTGTGTAAAGGGCATGACAACCTCCTGTGTGATGATGCATGAAAACCACCGTGTGTGATGCAGCAACCCCTGTGTGAGGGTGCATGAAAAACATCCGTGTGATGGTGATGACAAACCGGTGTTTTTAAAAATTTTGATGGCTGACAACCATCCGTGTGATGTGCATGACAACCTCCTTGTGATGATGCATGACAACCATCCTGTGTGATGGGCATGACAACCACCTGTGTGATGTGCATGAAACCAGGTGTGAGGTCAGACAACCATCCGGTGAGGGTTTCATAAAAACCATCCCAAATCCTGTGTGATGGTGCATGAAACTCCTGTGTGATGGTGCATGAAAATCCTTTTGGGATATGCATGACAACCACCTGTGTATGGTGCATAAAACCAACCGTGTGAGGTGCTGAAACCATCCTTGTGATGGTGCATGACAACCCCCTTGGGTATGGGGCATAAGAAATACCCGTGTAAGTCCCGCTTTGTAGTGCTTCCCCCCTTTTTCCCCCCCCTGGTTTCCTCCCATTCCGTTGATGGTATAAAATTCCTTTTCCCTCTTTCTCCCCCCCTCTCTCTCCTCTCTCTCTCTCTCTCTCTCCTCTCTCCCTTGTACATGTCCACCCCACACAGCCCTGGATCATGGACAATTTCTTCACCAGCATAAACATCTCTTCCCCCTCCGTTTTCTCCTCTCTTTTTCCTTTTCCCTCCTCCTTTTCTCCCCTTTTCCTTTCCTCCTCCCCCCCCCACCTTACCGATGAAATGCGTTTTCCTTTAAAAAAAATAGGTTTTTTAAACTTGCCTCATGCATAGCAAAGCGGGGGCCAGATGTCTTAAAAATTGTATATTTTTTAAAGTATTTCAGATGCGCCACGACAATGTTCCTTTCCTCGAGATGCCGTGAGTGACTAGTGCACACACCATACACCCCAACTCAAAAAGTTTTAACACGCACACACATGTGCCTCTTCTTGCTTAAATGCTTCGATATGATGGGAAAATGGGGATTGGAACTGGAAATTTTCCCCCACAGTGCGAGGGCCCCCTACCACAAACAACACCCCCCTATTTTTACCCAAAAACTTAATGCCCCTATCATTTTTTTTTTTGTCACGTTCACACTCTCACCATAATTCACTCAACCAACTATCTGTCATCATACCATCAGCTGTTTTAATAATCTTCCTGGTTTCTAGTGTACTCGCATATAAATTTGTGATACCAGTGAATGCAAATACGTGTTGTAGTAGCAACTAACCAGTTTTAAAGGTACTTATGGGTGGGGTGACTTTCAAAGTTTTTTTTTTCTTGAAATACCAAAAGTTACGTGAATTTCATAAACCGTAGTTACCCGGCGAATTACCAAGAGAAGCAATTATTACTACGAAAAAACGTCCCTTTCCTCCCAAAAATTTTCCCCCATTTAAAAATAGTGATAACAAGCATTTTTTTGTGGTGGGGACAAAAAAAAACTAGAAAAGCTAGATACAGCGATTATAAAAAAGGGTTGAGGCCGACCCTTTTTCATGTTGGGGCTGCCGGGGAAACACCCGGTTCTTCAAAACAATTATACTTTTTTATTAAATCAAATCACATATTCTCAGGTAATAATTTCAAGTAGATCCTTCATGGTTGCCCCAAAACTCGACCAGTATGTTTTAAATAAGTGCCCCTGAAGACAGATCGACTGGTCCAACCCTGCTGGGCCGAACCCTTGAAAGGGGTTTTAAAAAAGTTTTTGGGTTGGGCAATAAAGTGAACGTAAACATGGGGGGTTTTAGGCGCCCCCTTTTCAAAAACAAACAATAAAAAAAATCGGAATGTACACGGTAACTTCCAAATCAAGTCAGTTAGAAATAAAATCAAAAACTAGAGCTTCATTTTAAGGAGGTTATTAAAAAAAAGATTCAAAAGGTGCTAGAAATTCAGTAAATCAACCATTCAAATCATAGAAGCTCTGTTATCTCGGTCAAACAACAAACGGGGTTTCCACATGGGTAAATTGTCATTTTTTTTTGGAAATTGGTGTCAAGCCCCTTTTGCAGAAAACCCAAAAACTAGCTCGAGCATTTTTAAAACAGGGAATTTTTTTGGGGTTGCCCAAATAATAAACTGTGGACCCAAAATCCAAGGGGATTAAAAGAGGAAAAATCAAAAACTTCTTTCATAGACAAACCCGGAACTTTCTACAACAGATGGGAACATAAAAAGTCGGGCTGAATGGTATGCCCTTATATGGCCATGTAGTCAGAAACTGTAAGGCTGGAGTGATGTCCTGGGATCATAAATGTGGGGCAATGCGTCCTGGAGACATAATGGGGAAGTTGGGGGGCTTCCCCGGGGACAGTTTGGTAAATGGAGTTTTTTCCAGTAGTCGGGAATATACGAGGAAGGGAAAACTATAAAGACCCCATAGGGGGCAGAGCCGTAGGGGGAAACAAGTGTAGTCAAAGAAAGTAAAAACCCAAAATTGCAAACTGAAATCCCCAGGAATAGCAAACAAAGATCCACTAGCAATAGTGAGGATAATTACCAAAAACACTGGTGGACTCCATTGTTGGGGCTAGGGAGGATAGGAATAAGACAGGGAAACTGCACCAACAGGGAAAACAGTCACAGAAACCCCCCGGCAAACGGAAACCAAGCCCGTGCACATAATCACTTGGACCAAATGGGAAACGAAAAAAAAGACGACTGAACAGCCACCCCAGAAAAACTGCGCCCCTAAAAACAGAAAAGAAAAACCCCCCTGTAAGTTTTTCCCCTGAATGTGAAACCCCTTCGTACAGGAAAGACTGTGCTATAAAATTAAATTGCCAGGCACACCATCTAAAGGGAAAAAAGATCAAAAAATCCGGCCCCGGGGGAAAACCGGGGAGCCACGCCACTCAAGAGGGAGGTTTTTTTGTGCCGGAAAAGGAAAAAAAAATGGCAGAAATGGCGAAAACGTACACCAAATCCGCATTCCCCGGGGTGGAACCCACAGTCGATGGCCTCCACTCCAAAACCAAAAGAACGAATAAGCCGGAAAAAAAAACCTCCCCCAGTACCAAAAAATACCCCCAGTCCGATGACATTTTTCTTTTTAAATATACATCAAAGCCAACAAAACAACAAAATACCTTTCATCCCGGGGCTGCTTGCAGAGGCAAGGCAATGTTCGCAGCTTTCACTGGACCCACATAAAAAGGGTCATTGGACAACGAAACAAGGATCCCCTTACAACCAACAGATTGACAAGTGAACAGGCAAAAGGGGGGTTGGCCCTTTCATTCAGAGTCACTTGTTTTTCACAGACTGCTTAATGCCCCAAAGATGTAGAAGTTTTTTGCAGTAAAGGGCGAGAACCAAAACCCCATCATTGTGGTAGTCTAAAAGCCTCCGGATCAAAATCCCCCGCAATTCCAGGAACAGCTGTTAAAAATTGACCACTGTCTGGGAAAACTTCCAGCTCCTGCACCCAAAATCTTGCTCCTGGGGGATTTTAACTTTAAGCACCAAAATGGAAAAACAAATAATATTTTTGCAGTAATAAAAGCCAGGGGCACTCTGTTTAAAACTCACATCACACGACTTTTAAATCTTGCACAAAATTCAATTTAAACCGCAAATAAAGAGCCACTAGAGGAAATACACTAGACCTCATCTTCACTAACAATGAGATTTATAAAAAATTTTACATACAAAAAAAAATATATCGATCACAACAAATTGAGGTTAGACATTTTTTTCATGGACCCCCGACCGCATAAAGAATTAGTACGAGGGACATTCACCAAATTCAACTTTAATAACAAAAAAATAAATGGGGCCAAGTAAACCAAGTCCTAACCGATATAAGCGGAAGATAACTAACAACACAGACCCCCAAATTTGCCTAGAAAAAGTTAACTTGGTGGCACCGTGCCACAAGGCTTATTCCTCAAAAATAAGGAGTATAGATGTAAATAGAAAAGACAGGCGCTCCCTTTTAAGGGGAAAGGAAAAGAATCAGAGCGGCTAAAAGAGTCAATTTTTGAAATGATAGGAACACTGTCAAGAAATACAAACCGAATTTAACTAAAGGGAAACTTTTTAGGAGTCGGGGAAACGTGGGAAAACTAAAAAACCAAAATAAAACGAAAGAAAACCCAATATTTTTCTCCTATGCCAAATCAAAGTCGAAAAACAAACTCCAGTATTGGGCCCCTACTTAAAAAAAATGGGTTTCCCACCCAGATACACAAGGAAATGAGTGGCACTAAGTCCCCAAAATGACCATTTTTTCAAAAACCCTAAACCCAAATGAGAGTCGAAGATCAAAATGAATTTTTTATGAGAGAGCACAGAATTTGTTAACACAACCTTCCGATTTATCCTGACGCCCAAAAGACTTTTAACAGGGGATAAATGACGCCCCGACCTCCCAGGGCCAGACTCATGGGTTTCCGTGTTCATAAAACTGAAGAAGCCCATACGGCCTTTTCCATCCTATGGAGAGGGAAGAGGACCGGGGTGTCCCCCCAAATTACTAAAAACAAAAGACATACCCCCTCCACAAAGGGGGGGAGTAAAAGTAACCAAAGAATACAGACCCAAGCACTAACATCCCCTATCATAAAATCTTTGAAAGGGCCTAAGGGGCAAGATCACCCCCCAAACGGGAAAAACCCCAACAGTTTACACAACCCAGGGGAACATGGGGTTTTGAACAGGTTTGCTCCCGCTGTCTCAACTATTGGATCACTTCGACAAGGTCCTGGGATGCCCCCTAGAAGACAAAAAGAATGCAATGAAAATATACAGACTTGCAAAACCCTTTCCCCGACAAGGTAACCATGGCTTTAATAGCCACAAAATGCGTGCTAAAGGAATAACGGGAAAAGTGGGCCCGAGGGAAACCCTAAATTTCCTCACTAACAGGACACAGAGAGTGGTCCTCAACAGATTTAAAGTCCGAGGCAGCTACGGTGAAAAGCTCGTTCCACAAGCAAAAGAAACTCGCTCCCTCTTATTCCTATCCTCATATCCGAAATAGACAAGGATGCACCACAGCACCGGTCTTCCTTTGCAGATGACACCCGAACCTGCATACAGTGTCTTCCATTGCAGACACTGCAGGCTCCGCGACATCAACCAAATCTTCAGTGGGCTGCAGAAACAGTATGAAGTTCAAGATGAAATTTAATTACTCAAATGGTAACACGAGGAAATTAAATCTCATCAAGTACAAAAAAAATTTCTGCCACAAATGGGAGCGAAAACACAACGTAAAAGACTGGGAGTGATCATGTCGGAGATCTCACCTTCAAGGACCATAACATTGTATCAATCGCATCGCTAGAAAAATGACAGAATGAAAATGAAACCTTCAAAACTGGGATGCCAAGCCCATGATGACACTCTTCAGGTCACTTGTTCAAATCAGGCTGGAATATTGCGCACACTAACAGCACCTTTCAAAGCAGGTGAAATTGCCTGACCCTAGAAATGTACGGAGAACCTTCACGGCGCGCATAACGGAGATAAAACACCTCAATTACTGGAGCGTTTGAGGTTCCTAAACCTGAATTCCCGGGGAATCAGACGGAGAGATACATGATTATATACACCTGGAAAATCCTAGAGGGACAGTACCAAAACTTGCACACGAAATAAACCCACTACGAAAGCAAAAGACTGGGCAGACAAAGCAACATCCCCCCAATGAAAAGCAGGGTCACTAGCACGTTAAGAGACCAATAAAAGTTCGGGGCCCCGAGACTGTTAAACGCTCCCAGCATACATAAGGGGATTACCAGCAGACCCCTGGCATCTTCAAGCGGGCACTGACAAGAAACCTAAAGTCGGTCCGGGACCAGCCGGGCGTGGCTGGGTACTTTGGGTTTGGCGTGCAGCCAGCAGTAACAGCCGGGTTTGATCAGGCTCGATCCAACCGGGGCCTGGGTCAAGACCGGGCCGCGGGGCTTTTGACCCCCGGAACTCTCTCCAGGTAAACCCCCCGGGCAATATCATATCAACATCATCATATCAACCACAGGTAGTAGGTGGTGAACAGCAACCACCCGGAAGTACACCGTCCTGCCAGATACGGAAACAGAAACAGTAACTGTTTTGCATGATGATAGGAATGCTGGTTTTTTTCTGTCCAAAAAACCTAGATAACAGGGATATCTTGCTACTCCTACTTACAACTTTGGTCACATTTACAGACAACGAAACATGCATATATTACATACATCTGGGTTTTCTCCTCTTTCTAAATAGCTTTTGTTCTTCTTTTTTTTTCTATTGTCCATGGGAATGAAAGAATCTTTCCTCCGAACCCATGCGTGTCGTATGAGGCGACTAAAATCCCGGAGAAAATGGGCTAGTAAACCCCTCTCCTGTAGACATTTACTAAAAAAGAGAAGAAGAAAAACTTTAAAAAAACTGGGATGCTTAAATGTGCGGGGAAATGTATGCGGATGACAAGAAACAGATGATTGCTGATGTTATGAATGAAAAGAATTTGGGATGTCCTGGCCCTAAGCGAAACAAAGCTAAAGGGGGGTAGGGGAGTTTCGGGGGGGGGAAAAAAAATGGGATTAAATCTGGATATCTGAGAGAGTTTAGAGCAAAGGAAGGGGTAGCAGTAATGTTAATGATCATTATGGAAGGAGAAAAGAGAATATGAATTGTAAATTCAAGAATTATGTGGATTAAAGTAAAGGTTGGGTGCCAAAAGTGGTCATAATAAGCGTTGTATGCACCTGGAGAAGAGAGGAATGCAAGGAGAGAGAGAGATTTTGGGAGATTTTCAAGTGAATGTATAGGAGCCTTTGAACCAAGTGAGAGAATAATTGTGGTAGGGGACATGAATGCTAAAGTAGGAGAAACTTTTAGAGAGGGTGTGGAGGTAAGGGTTTTGGGGTGCCAGGTGTAAATGATAATGGGAGCCCTTTGATTGAACTTTGTATATAAAGGGGTTTAGTATAGGTAATACATTTTTTAAGAAAAAGAGGATAAATAAGTATACAAGAATGATGTAGGGCGAAATGACAGTAGATTTGTTGGATTATGTATTGGTAGATAAAAGACTGTTGAGTAGACTTCAGGAATGTACATGTTTATAGAGGGGCCCCAGATATATCAGATCACTTTCTAGTTGTAGCTACACTGAGAGTAAAAAAAAAGGGAAGATGGGATACAAGGAGAACAGAAGCATCAGGGAAGAGAGAGGTGAAGGTTTATAAACTAAAAGAGGAGGCAGTTGGGTAAGATATAAACACTATTGGAGGATAGATGAGCTAATGAGAGCAAAGCAATGGGGTCGAAGAGGTATGGGTAGATTTAAAAATGTAGTGTTAGAGTGTTTTAGCAGAAGTTTGTGGTTACAGGAAAGTGGGTGCGGGGGGGAAGAGGAGCGATTGGGAATGATGATGTAAAGAGAGTAGTAAGGGAGAAAAGTTAGCATATGAGAAGTTTTTACAAAGTAGAAGTGATGCAAGGAGGGAAGAGTATATGTAAAAAAGAGAGAGGTTAAGTGAGTGGTGAAGCAATGTAAAAAGAGAGGCAAATGAAGAAGTGGGTGAGATGTTATCAACAAATTTTGTTGAAAAAAAAGAAAAAGTTTTGGAGTGAATTAACAAGTTAAGGAAGCCCTAGAGAACAAATGGATTTGTCAGTTAAAATAGGAGAGGAGAGTTATTAAATGGAGAGCTAGAGGTATTGGGAAGATGGAGGGAATATTTTGAGGAATTGTTAAATGTTGATGAAGATAGGGAAGCTGTGATTTCGTTTTATAGGGCAAGGGGAATAACATCTTGTAGGAGTGAGGAAGAGCCAGTTTTTGAGTGTGGGGAAGTTCGTGAGGCAGTAGGTAAAATGAAAGGGGGTAAGGCAGCCGGGATTGATGGGATAAAGATAGAATGTTAAAAGCAGGTTTGGGGGTATAGTTTTGGAGTGGTTGGTGCAATTAATTTAATAAATGTAAAGGAAGAGGGTAAGGTACCTAGGGATTGGCAGAGAGCATGCATAGTTTCCTTTGTATAAAGGCAAAGGGGACAAAAGAGAGTGCAACAATTATAGGGCATAAGTCTGTTGAGTATACCTGGTAAAGTGTATGGTAGAGTTATTATTGAAAGAATTAAGAGTAAGACGGAGAATAGGAAGCAGATGAACAAAGAGGCTTTAGGAAAGGTAGGGGGTGTGTGGAACAGGTGTTTACAGTGAAACATATAATGAACAGTATTTAGATAAGGCTAAAGAGGTCTTTGTGGCATTTATGGATTTGGAAAAGGCGTATGACAGGGTGGATAGGGGGGCAATGTGGCAGATGTTGCAAGTGTATGGTGTAGGAGGTAGGTTACTGAAAGCAGTGAAGAGTTTTTACGAGGATAGTGAGGCTCAAGTTAGAGTATGTAGGAAAGAGGGAGATTATTTCCCAGTAAAAGTAGGCCTTAGACAAGGATGTGTGATGTCACCGTGGTTGTTTAATATATTTATAGATGGGGTTGTAAGAGAAGTAAATGCGAGGGTCTTGGCAAGAGGCGTGGAGTTAAAAGATAAAGAATCACACATAAAGTTGGAGTTGTCACAGTTGCTCTTTGCTGATAACACTGTGCTCTTGGGAGATTCTGAAGAGAAGTTGCAGAGATTGGTGGATGAATTTGGTAGGGTGTGCAAAAGAAGAAAATTAAAAGTGAATACAGGAAACAGTAACGTTATGAGGATAACAAAAAGATTAGGTGATGAAAGATTGGATATAAGATTGGAGGGAGAGAGTATGGAGGAGGTGAATGTATTCAGATATTTGGGAGTGGACGTGTCAGCGGATGGGTCTATGAAAGATGAGGTGAATCATAGAATTGATGAGGGGAAAAGGGTGAGCGGTGCACTTAGGAGTCTGTGGAGACAAAGAACTTTGTCCTTGGAGGCAAAGAGGGGAATGTATGAGAGTATAGTTTTACCAACGCTCTTATGTGGGTGTGAAGTATGGGTGATGAATGTTGCAGCGAAGAGAAGGCTGGAGGCAGTGGAGATGTCATGTCTGAGGGCAATGTGTGGTGTGAATATAATGCAGAGAATTCGTAGTTTTTAAGTTAGGAGGAGGTGCGGGATTACCAAAACTGTTGTCCAGAAGGCTGAAGAAGGGTTGTTGAGGTGGTTCGGACATGTAGAGAGAATGGAGCGAAACAGAGTGACTTCAAGAGTGTATCAGTCTGTAGTGGAAGGAAGGCGGGGTAGGGGTCGGCCTAGGAAAGGTTGGAGGGAGTGGGTAAAGGAGGTTTTGTGTGCGAGGGGCTTGGACTTCCAGCAGGCATGCGTGAGCGTGTTTGATAGGAGTGAATGGAGACAAATGATTTTTAATACTTGACGTGCTGTTGGAGTGTGAGCAAAGTAACATTTATGAAGGGGTTCAGGGAAACCGGCAGGCCGGACTAGAGTCCTGGAGATGGGAAGTACAGTGCCTGCACTCTGAAG
>NC_069409.1:73659971-73752471 GCF_026875155.1 Cherax quadricarinatus
TCCTGTTACCCTTGGGTACAAACCTCTCCTCAGCCTTCTTGCACATTGTTGCTACATATTCCATCATCTCATTAACTGGCTTCCCTGCCAGTTCTCTGTCCCACTGAACCTCATTCAGGAAGTTCTTCATTCCTGTGTAGTCCCCTTTCCCGTAGTTTGGTTTCATTTGTCCTGGCCTTCCTGCTTCCCCCTCCACTTGTAGCTCTACTGTGTATTCGAAGCTCAAAACCACATGATCGCTGGCCCCAAGGGGTCTTTCATATGTGATGTCCTCAATATCTGCACTACTCAAGGTGAATACTAAGTCCAGTCTTGCTGGTTCATCCTCTCCTCTCTCTCTTGTAGTGTCCCTTACGTGTTGGTACATGAAGTTTTCCAGTACCACCTCCATCATCTTAGCCCTCCATGTATCTTAGCCCCCATGTGGCTCCAAGTTCTCCCATTCGATCTCCTTGTGGTTAAAGTCGCCCATGATCAGGAGCTTTGCCCTGCATGCATGAGCTCTTCTCGCCACTGCAACCAGTGTGTCAACCATCGCTCTATTGCTCTCGTCATACTCTTGCCTTGGCCTCCTGCTGTTCTGTGGTGGGTTATACATCACTGCAATTATCACCTTGGGACCACCAGAGTGAAGCGTTCCCGCTATGTAATCACTTTCTTCTCCGCTGTCTCCTCTCTCCAGCTCATCAAAATTCCATCGGTGTTTGATCAGCAATGCCACTCCTCCACCCCCCCTGTTCCTTCTGTCTTTTCTCAGGATCTGGTATCCCGCTGGAAAGATGGCATCTGTTATCATACCTGTAAGCTTGGTTTCTGTGATCGCTATGATGTCTGGTGATGCCTCTTTGACTCTTTCGTGCCACTCCTCCCACTGTTTGTTATTCCATCAGCGTTTGTGTACCATACCTTCAGTTTCCTTTCCAACACTGTGGTTTGGGGGGCCTGTGGGGGTGGGAGACCTGGTAGCATACTGTGGGATTCTATGGTTGGGGGTTGGGTGGAAGCTGTGGGTATGGATTGTATTGTGTGTTGGGATGGTGTGATAGGTTGTGGGGTTCTGAGGATAGTTGTGTGTGTGCTTGCCCTTGCTGCTCTGTTCTGCTCTGACTGACCTCTGCTGGTTCCATCCTTGTCTCCTTTCCTAGCTCCTTTCGCTTTTTTGTCCTCTCCCTCAGCTGCTGTCTCTCTGTTTGTGTTCTGTCTATGTCTAGGAACACCTTCTTGTACTCTTCCGAGCTTTTCAACCGTGGTTTCTCTTGGAGGATCCTGTTCCGCACTGTTTCTGTCCTGAGAATCAGCTTGATCGGTCCGTTTCTCCCCTTCACTTACCCCCCTATTCTCTGAAAATTTACAATCTCATCCATGTCTTCTCCCCCTATTTCTGTGATGATTTTCTCAATCTCCTTTCTTTCTTCCTGCCGTCTTTCAGTGTGTGTCCTTTTCTCTCTCTCCTGAAGCCCATGGATAATCACTGATTTTGCCATTTCCTTCTCCCATTGCCTCTCCCTCTGTAACTCTGGTTCCTGTCTGTATGTGGTCATTTTCTCCCTTGATTTTTCCAGTGGCTCTTGGTAGCATGGTTGTGCCTCAGCATTCGACCTATCTCCCTCTCCATCTGCACCCATCTGCTATTCCCTTCCACTCCCTGGCCCTTCTTTGCAGGCTGATATGACCTTAGCATAATTCATATCTCCTTCCTTCCTGTTCAGCCTCTCATCTTCGTATGGTGTGTCTTCTCTGGTCACTGCCCCTGAGACTTGCTTCAGCCTGTTTACCTCAAATTCTAGGACCTTTACCCTGGCTACTGCAGTTTCGACTTGTGCCTCCCAATTCTTCGTCTCCTTCTACAACCTCTTTTCCCATTTCACAGAGCTCTTTCTCCATTTTTTCAGAAAGCTCTCCTAATTTTCTCTCCCATTCTTGCTCTATCCTTTTCCACTGTTCCTCCATCCATTCCTCCCTACCAGTACCATTGTCATCTGATCCCTGATTCCTGCGAGTCCCAACCATTTTTTTTGTTTGTGAAAGAGAGAGAGAAAGAGAAAAAGAAAAAGGGGAGAGAGTGAGAGATAGGGAGAGAGAGAAGGGGAGCCTAGAAGGAGGGGAAAAGAAGGGAAAAAGGGGGAGAAAGTGAGAGAGAGGGAAAAGGTAAGAGAGAGGGGGAGTGACAAGGGAAGAGAGAGAGAGATAAAAGAAGAGGAAGAGAGAGAGGAAGAGAGGAAGAGAGAGAGGGAGAGTGAGAGAGAGAGGAAGAGAGGAAGAGTGAGAGGAAGAGAGAAAGGGGGAGAGAAAGAGAAGAGAGAGAGGAGAGAGAGAGAGAGGAGAGAGAGAGAGAGAGAGAGAGAGAGAGAGAGAGAGGAGAGAGAGAGAGAGAGAGAGAGAGAGAGAGAGAGAGAAAGGAAGAGAGAGGAGAGGGAGGAGAGGGAGAGAGATGGGGGGAAAGGAAGGGTTATAGGGTCACTTCACAGGAAGGTGTAAAATCCTGTATATGTGTGTGTATGTGTCTGTATGTGTGTGTGTGTGTGTGTGTGTGTGTGTGTGTGTGTGTGTGTGTGTGTGTGTGTGTGTGTGTGCATATGTGTGTGTGTGTATGTGCATATGTGTGTGTGTGTGTGTGTGTGTGTGTGTGTGTGTGTGTGTGTGTGTGTGTGTGTGTGTGTGTGTGTGTGTGTGCGTGTGTGTGTGCGTGTGTGCGAGTGCGTGTGTAACTGACGACTGCAGTTGAAGGATGTAAGAGAAGCACCCTGGTCCTGCTTGTTGCTCGCCTACCGGGCCCATCGGGGCACCGTGACATCACAGGTCACACCCCTCACCCCCCAGGTGACCCCAGTCAGCAGCTTTTGCTTACAGCAGCATGAAGCTTTCTTGAGGAAGCTTCAAGACATATCTCTGTTTTTGTAAGTTAGGTTAACGTTGTTTACCATCCAAAGTTACTAACTTGTTTATGTCTTAAAACAAAGTTACCAACTTGTTTATGTCTTAAAACAAAGTTACCAACTTGTTTATGTCTTAAAACAAAGTTACCAACTTGTTTATGTCTTACAACAAAGTTACCAACTTGTTTATGTCTTAAAACAAAGTTACCAACTTGTTTATGTCTTACAACAAAGTTACCAACTTGTTTATGTCTTAAAAGAAAGTTACCAACTTGTTTATGTCTTAAAACAAAGTTACCAACTTGTTTATGTCTTAAAACAAACCAAAGAAGAGAATAAGTAATTTACAAAGCTGCATTGTTATTATTATCATTATTATTATTATTATTATTATTATTATTATTATTATTATTATTATTATTACTATTATTATCATTGTTACTATTACCATTATTAATATTACTAGTATTATTGTAATTATTATGATTATAATAATTAATTTTATTATTAGTAGTAATATAGTATTTATTATTATTATTATTATTATTATTATTATTATTATTATTATTATTATTATTATTATTATTATTATTATTATTACTACTACTACTAATACTGCTACTGACGTTTTTTTTTTTTGTTAAGTTTTTTGTATATTGAGATGCGTATGGTAAGATGTGGAGTATTTTCCTGATACTGAGGACATACAATTTTTGTAAGCAACCATGTATATAATAAAAGTGAAAAAAATGCCAACGGGTTTATCTCATTCCTGTTTTATATATATATATATATATATATATATATATATATATATATATATATATATATATATATATATATATAACACAACACTGCACTAGTCAAGGAGTCGAACCCATGCTGTTTTGGCCCACCTCGAGGTGAATGAAAAAACATGATGCTTTAGACCACTAGACCACACAATCCTTAATACTAATAATAATTATAATAATAATAATATCTTTATTTACTACAAGTACATGTACAAGGTATACAGACCTAGCTGACATCAGTGACATACTACTATATAGAAAGCCCTTTGTTATGCTCCGCATGCTCAATTCAATTCAATTCAATTCAAGTTTATTCTCTATAAGGGTTACAATGTGGGGTTTACAGGTTTTGGGTATTGTGTGGTTTACATGTTATAAAATACTAATTACAGAGGGGGCCACTAGGACACCTAGCATGGCTAGGCATTTCGAGCAGACTTAGATTAATTCTTAACATTAAATCCTTACAGATTATGGTATTAAGGCTAAGTGACTACATCATAATTTGTGAGTTTAGCAATGTGAATGCTTTTGTTTTGGCACAGTACGAAGTGTCTATATTGGAGTATCATAGGCAAACTTATGACTAGTTAGGATTTATTATTTTAAGATTAAGATTAGTATTTCTGTGTTTATAGTCAGTGGGTGAGTGAGTGTAATTGTGAACCACCAGGTGGTTATCATGTAGTTAGTTGTCGGGGTGGATCAGGGAGATAAGATGTTTTCTAACTGTAGTTTTGAAAGTGATGAATGTGTCTGCAGTTCTAGAGTTTTCAGGTAGGGTGTTCCAGATTTTAGGTCCTTTGAAATACATTGAATTTTTGTAAAAGTTTAGTTGAACACGGGGAATGTCATAGAGATGTTTGTGTCTGGTGTTATGCCTGTGGATCCTGTCACAACTATCAAGAAAGCATTTTAGGTCAAGGTTAATATTGGAATTTAAGGTCCTGTAGATATAGATTGCACAGTAGTAAGTGTGAATGTTCTGAACAGGGAGTAAGTTTAGATCTATGAAGAGTGGGGGGTGTTGCCAGGGATGGGATTTAGTTATTATTCTTACTGCGGCTTTTTGTTGGGTTATTATTGGCTTTAGGTGTGTTGCTGCAGTTGAACCCCAAGCACAAATAGCATAGGTGAGGTATGGATATATAAGTGAATGGTATACTGTGAGAAGGGCAGTTTGCGGTACGTAGTATCGTATCTTGGAGAGGATCCCCACCGTTTTGGATACTTTTTTGTTATGTGTTGGATATGGGTGCTGAAATTTAGGTTGTTGTCGAGGTATAGGCCAAGGAATTTGCCCTCATTATGTCTGGCAATTTGAGTGTTGTCAATCTTAATGTTAAGTTGCGCAACACCTGCTCTGCTACCAAACATAATATAGTAGGTTTTGCCAGTGTTAAGTGTAAGTTTATTGGCTGTCATCCAAGTCGATATTTTGAGCAGCTCCTCGTTAACAATGGTGTTGAGGGTGGCAAGATTAGGGTGGGAGATGACATAAGTCGTGTCGTCAGCAAAGAGAATGGGTTTCAGGTGTTGGGATGTGTTTGGAAGATCATTGATGTAAATGAGGAAGAGCAGGGGTCCAAGGACACTTCCCTGCGGAACTCCAGTATCAAGTGGCCGTATTGATGAGGCTGTGTCTTTAATGGTGACATACTGATACCTGTTAGAAAGGTAGGATTTAAAATATGCAAGCGCATGGCCTCTTATACCATACTGGTCAAGTTTGTGGAGTAGGATGCCGTGGTCTACTGTGTCAAACGCTTTTCTTAGGTCAATAAAAATTCCTAGTGGATATTCCTTATTTTCCAATGCTGTGTAAAGCAGATCTAGCATTTTTATAATTGCATCGTTAGTGCTTTTGTTTTTCCTGAATCCAAATTGGCAGGGGTTGAGTATGTTTTGTGACGTTATAAATGACTATAGTCTCCTGTGCACGAGTTTCTCGAAGATTTTGGATAGCAATGGTAAGTTTGATATTGGCCTATAGTTGTTTACGTCTGTAGGGTCACCACTTTTATGTATTGGTGTAACCCTTGCTGTCTTGAGTAGTGTCGGTCCCATCTAGGTAGTCCCCGGCACAGGTATTGGTACGTGGGATTTTACTGGCGAGATTAGATCCTATGTTTGAGAAGAAGTCGTTTATCTTGTTAGCTGTATCAGTGGGATGCAGTGGTGTTTCATGAGGTTTAGTTAGAACAATATTCTTGTTTTTTTTTCAGTTTGTGGGTCCCCAAAATCTGGGAAAGTGTTTTCCAGGTCTTTTTTATATCTCCTCTTGTGTCAGTGAATCTGCTGGAGTAGCACAGTTGTTTGGCTTTCTTTATTAATTTGGTGAGAACTGTTGAATATTGTTTAAGAATATCTTTGTGTATTAAGCCCTGTCTATATTGCTTTTCATATTGGTGTTTCTTATCAATGGATTTCAGAATGCTGCTGGTTAGCCATGGGCAACCAAGCCGTTTGTTTGTGATCTGTTTCGTTTTTATAGGACAATGTTTGTTGTATAGTCTAAGTATTTTGTTAAGAAAAATGTCTGTCCAATCGTCAATACCATTGGCATTGGAGAATTCTGTAGGCCAGTCAACAGTCTCTAGGTCTGCTGTGAAATTCCTTATTGAGGCCTCGTCATGGAGTCTAAATGAGATTTTGTTGTATTCAAGTGGTGGTTTACTAATGTTAAGAGGAAGGTTGGGTAGTGGTCAGTAGTGCTGTCTGTGATTATCCCTGATTTAAGGGGGGCTAGTATATTGGTCCATATGTGGTCTATTATGGTTGCACTTGTCTCAGTCAGCCTGGTTGGTTTAGTTACTGTCGGTATGAGAAGTGCGTTGTTCATATCGTTGATGAAATCAGGTAGTCTGATCATCTGGTAGGCCAAGGTTGATATTGAAGTCTCCAGCTAAGAGAAGGTGGTGCTTGTTCATTTGTCTGTTTGTTATTAGTGACTTTAGATTCTCACTGAAGTTTGGGATGTTTGGTGTGGGGTATCCGGTATATGGCACCCGATTGTTATAGGCGTCTTGAGGTTTTTTTACAGTAAAATTAGCAAAAATGTAATTCCCCATATTCATCACTAAAGCAGTTAGTGCTAATACAAGATAGTTGGTTAGAGTAATAGATTGCAGTACCACCCCCAACTTGGTATGGTCTGCAGTTGTGGATTGCTGTGTATCCTGGTAGTGGGTAGATATCAATTGTGTCCTGCTTAAGCCAGGTCTCAGTAAGAATAATGCAGGAGAAGGGTGTCTTTAGTGACTCAAGGAGTGCCAGGAGGTCATCATAGTGTTTGCTTAAGGACCTGATGTTGTAGTTAAGAACTGATAGACTTTGAGCAGTGTTCAGGATAATGCTGGCTTGTGATGCTGTGTAATAAAGGCAGTTACTTTCCAATAAGTTTTGATTGTGTGTTAGATTATGAAGGTTTAGATCAGGATCAACTTGATCATTCATCTTTTAGGTTTAAATAGTGGTTGTTTATATCCTGTATTATGTGGTGAGTTCTAATGCTGATTTCTGTAGTGGTGGGAGGTTTGGGTAAGTATACCGCTAAAGCACTTTGGTCATATAGAGTATAGTCACTAATAAACATAATGAAATTGATATTGTCTATGTGTTGTGCTAGAATGAGCTAAAGTACAACTAAGTATAGTTAGTTTAGGTGTTGTCTAAGTATTGAGCTAGAATGAGCTAAAGTACAACTTGGTATAAACTTGTAATATAAAAGTACAAATTAAAATGGTACTTGCCATTACACTAGTGTCTGATATAGGTTGTTAACAAGACCAATTGCACTATGGTCTGATATAGGTTGTTAACAAGAACAATTGCACTAAGGTCTGATATAGGTTGTTAACAAGACCAATTGCACTATGGTCTGATATAGGTTGTTAACAAGAACAATTGCACTAGGGTCTGATATAGGTTGTTAACAAGAACAATTGCACTATGGTCTGATATAGGTTGTTAACAAGAACAATTGCACTATGGTCTGATATAGGTTGTTAACAAGAACAATTGCACTAGGGTCTGATATAGGTTGTTAACAAGAACAATTGCACTAGGGTCTGATATAGGTTGTTAACAAGAACAATTGCACTATGGTCTGATATAGGTTGTTAACAAGACCAATTGCACTATGGTCTGATATAGGTTGTTAACAAGAACAATTGCACTATGGTCTGATATAGGTTGTTAACAAGAACAATTGCACTATGGTCTGATATAGGTTGTTAACAAGACCAATTGCACTATGGTCTGATATAGGTTGTTAACAAGACCAATTGCACTATGGTCTGATATAGGTTGTTAACAAGAACAATTGCACTAGGGTCTGATATAGGTTGTTAACAAGACCAATTGCACTATGGTCTGATATAGGTTGTTAACAAGAACAATTGCACTATGGTCTGATATAGGTTGTTAACAAGACCAATTGCACTAGGGTCTGATATAGGTTGTTAACAAGAACAATTGCACTAGGGTCTGATATAGGTTGTTAACAAGAACAATTGCACTAGGGTCTGATATAGGTTGTTAACAAGAACAATTGCACTATGGTCTGATATAGGTTGTTAACAAGACCAATTGCACTATGGTCTGATATAGGTTGTTAACAAGAACAATTGCACTAGGGTCTGATGTAGGTTGTTAAAAAAGAACAATTGCACTAGGGTCTGATGTAGGTTGTTAACAAGAACAATTGCACTAGGGTCTGATATAGGTTGTTAACAAGAACAATTGCACTAGGGTCTGATGTAGGTTGTTAACAAGAACAATTGCACTAGGGTCTGATATAGGTTGTTAACAAGAACAATTGCACTAGGGTCTGATGTAGGTTGTTAACAAGAACAATTGCACTAGGGTCTGATGTAGGTTAACAAGAACAATTGCACTAGGGTCTGATATAGGTTGTTAACAAGAACAATTGCACTAGGGTCTGATATAGGTTGTTAACAAGAACAATTGCACTAGGGTCTGGTATAGGTTGTTAACAAGAACAATTACACTAGGGTCTGATGTAGGTTGTTAACAAGAACAATTGCACTAGGGTCTGATATAGGTTGTTAACAAGAACAATTGCACTAGGGTCTGATATAGGTTGTTAACAAGAACAATTGCACTAGGGTCTGATATAGGTTGTTAACAAGAACAATTGCACTAGGGTCTGGTATAGATTGTTAACAAGAACAATTACACTAGGGTCTGATGTAGGTTGTTAACAAGAACAATTGCACTAGGGTCTGATGTAGGTTGTTAACAAGAACAATTGCACTAGGGTCTGATATAGGTTGTTAACAAGAACAATTGCACTAGGGTCTGGTATAGGTTGTTAACAAGAACAATTACACTAGGGTCTGATGTAGGTTGTTAACAAGAACAATTGCACTAGGGTCTGATATAGGTTGTTAACAAGAACAATTGCACTAGGGTCTGATATAGGTTGTTAAGAAGAACAATTGCACTATGGTCTGATATAGGTTGTTAACAAGAACAATTGCACTATGGTCTGATATAGGTTGTTAACAAGAACAATTGCACTAGGGTCTGATATAGGTTGTTAACAAGAACAATTGCACTAGGGTCTGATATAGGTTGTTAACAAGAACAATTGCACTATGGTCTGATATAGGTTGTTAACAAGAACAATTGCACTAGGGTCTGATATAGGTTTTTAACAAGAACAATTGCACTAGGGTCTGATATAGGTTGTTAACAAGAACAATTGCACTAGGGTCTGATATAGGTTGTTAACAAGAACAATTGCACTAGGGTCTGATATAGGTTGTTAACAAGAACAATTGCACTAGGGTCTGATATAGGTTGTTAACAAGAACAATTGCACTAGGGTCTGATATAGGTTGTTAACAAGAACAATTGCACTAGGGTCTGATATAGGTTGTTAACAAGAACAATTGCACTATGGTCGGATATAGGTTGTTAACAAGAACAATTGCACTAGGGTCTGATATAGGTTGTTAACAAGAACAATTGCACTAGGGTCTGATATAGGTTGTTAACAAAACAATTACACTAGGGTCTGATATAGGTTGTTAACAAGAACAATTGCACTATGGTCTGGTATAGGTTGTTAACAAGAACAATTGCACTAGGGTCTGATATAGGTTGTTAACAAGAACAATTGCACTAGGGTCTGATATAGGTTGTTAACAAGAACAATTGCACTAGGGTCTGATATAGGTTGTTAACAAGAACAATTGCACTAGGGTCTGATATAGGTTGTTAACAAGAACAATTGCACTATGGTCTGATATAGGTTGTTAACAAGAACAATTGCACTAGGGTCTGATATAGGTTGTTAACAAGAACAATTGCACTATGGTCTGATATAGGTTGTTAACAAGAACAATTGCACTATGGTCTGATATAGGTTGTTAACAAGAACAATTGCACTAGGGTCTGATATAGGTTGTTAACAAGAACAATTGCACTATGGTCTGATACAGGTTGTTAACAAGAACAATTGCACTAGGGTCTGATATAGGTTGTTAACAAGAACAATTACACTAGGGTCTGATATAGGTTGTTAACAAGAACAATTGCACTAGGTCAGATATAGGTTGTTAACAAGAACAATTGCACTAGGGTCTGATATAGGTTGTTGACAAGAACAATTGCACTAGGGTCTGATATAGGTTGTTAACAAGAACAATTTGCACTAAGGTCTGATATAGGTTGTTAACAAGAACAATTGCACTAGGGTCTGATATAGGTTGTTAACAAGAACAATTGCACTATGGTCTGATATAGGTTGTTAACAAGAACAATTGCACTATGGTCTGATATAGGTTGTTAACAAGAACAATTGCACTAGGGTCTGATATAGGTTGTTAACAAGAACAATTGCACTATGTTCTGATATAGGTTGTTAACAAGAACAATTGCACTAGGGTCTGATATAGGTTGTTAACAAGAACAATTGCACTAGGGTCTGATATAGGTTGTTAACAAGAACAATTGCACTAGGGTCTGATATAGGTTGTTAACAAGAACAATTGCACTATGGTCTGATATAGGTTGTTAACAAGAACAATTGCACTATGGTCTGATATAGGTTGTTAACAAGATCAAGAGTATAACTAGATTTAAATTGACAAGATAAAATTCACAAATTAAAGTACCAAAAGAATAATAAGTAAAAAATAACAATGGCAATGACAGGTAAACAGGTACACAGGTACACAGGTACACAGGTACACTGGTACACAGGTACACTGGTACACTGGTACACAGGTACAAAGGTACACAGGTACACAGGAACACAGGTACACAGGTACACAGGTACACAGGTACACAGGTACACTGGTACACAGGTACACATGTACACAGGTACACAGGTACAAAGGTACACAGGTACACAGGTACACAGGTACAAATGTGCACAGGTACACAGGTACACAGGTACAAAGGTACACAGGTGCACAGGTACACAGGTACACATGTACACAGGTACACAGGTACACAGGTACAAATGTGCACAGGTACACAGGTACAAAGGTGCACAGGTAGACAGGTACACAGCTACAAAGGTGCACAGATACACAGGTACACAGGTACACAGGTACAAAGGTGCACAGGTACACAGGTACACAGGTACACAGGTACAAATGTGCACAGGTACACAGGTACACAGGTACAAAGGTACACAGGTGCACAGGTACACAGGTACAAAGGTACACATGTACACAGGTACACAGGTACACAGGTACACAGGTACAAAGGTACACAGGTACACAGGTACACAGGTACACAGGTACAAATGTGCACAGGTACACAGGTACACAGGTACAAAGGTACACAGGTGCACTGGTACACAGGTACACAGGTACACAGGTTCACAGGTACATAGGTACAAAGGTGCACAGGTACACAGGTACACAGGTACAAAGGTACACAGGTACACAGGTACACAGGTACACAGGTACAAAGGTACACAGGTACACAGGTACACAGGTACAAAGGTGCACAGGTACACAGGTACACAGGTACAAAGGTACACAGGTACACAGGTACACAGGCATACAGGTACACAGGTACAAAGGTACACAGGTACACAGGTACACAGGTACACAGGTACAAAGGTACACAGGTACACAGGTACACAGGTTTACACAGGTACAAAGGGTACACAGGTACACAGGTACACAGGTACACAGGTACAAAGGTGCACAGGTACACAGGTACACAGGTACAAAGGTACACAGGTACACAGGTACACAGGTACACAGGTACACAGGTACAAAGGTACACAGGTACACAGGTACATAGGTACACAGGTACACAGGTACACAGGTACACAGGTACAAAGGTACACAGGTACACAGGTACACAGGTACACAGGTACAAAGGTACACAGGTACACAGGTACACAGGTACACAGGTACAAAGGTACACAGGTACACAGGTACAAAGGTACACAGGTACACAGGTACACAGGTACATAGGTACACAGGTACACAGGTACACAGGTACACAGGTACAAAGGTACACAGGTACACAGGTACAAAGGTACACAGGTACAAAGGTACACAGGTACAAAGGTACACAGGTACACAGGTACAAGTAACAGGTACACAGGTACACAGGTACAAAGGTACACAGGTACACAGGTACAAAGGTACACAGGTACACAGGTACACAGGTACACAGGTACAAAGGATAATATAAAGGTTGGAGTTGAAAATACTATCTTGAAAATTTGGCAACAAAATGTTATGAAAATTTTAAAATAATGTTTAATTTACGAAAGTAAAATTGACTGGTAGTAAATATGGTGTTTAATAAAATTTTAATAAGTAATAATGATTAGAAAAAAAGATTAATTATCAAAAATAAAGTGAAAAAGTAATGTTTATTTAAAGTATTAAATTTTAAGAAGAGTTATTTTGATTCAAAATTGCAGTGGTAGTTATACTAGAGGTTATTTAGCAGTACAAGGTATTTAAGAGTACTCTAAGATAGTAAATGTGGTATTAAAACATGGGTTATGGTAATTAGACAAGTAATGGTAATTAAATGATGTCAAAAATGTTAAGAGTAAATTGTATTGATAGTAAAAATGGTAATTAATTATTAATTTTAGTAAGTAATATTAATTGATAGTATTTAAAAAAAATATGAGGTAGTAATATGGAGAGAGAAAGTATCAATTCAGCTAATATTTAAGCAAACAATAGTAAATAAGAAAATTACATAAGGTGACTTATGCTTACTAGTAAAATCACATAATGAGGTAGTTGATTATTTAATTACTAAGAACAATAATGGAACAAAACATACACTACGTAGGCTTTTAGGCTGGACATTGTTTAGTTATTCTCTGTAAGATTAGTATCTCTGAGAAATCGTGATAGATCATTCTCGTTCGTTATTGTGTACAGTTGACCTACATTTGTTTTCCTAACTAGAATTTCCCCATCCCGTGTGAAGCATTGGTGTATTGTGTCAAATTAGGGGCAAATTAGGTCAGTGTCCCAGGATGCGACCCACACCAGTCGACTAACACCCAGGTACCCATTTTACTGATGGGGAACATAGACAACAGGTGGAAAGAAACACGTCCAATGTTTCTACTCTGGCTGGTAATCGAACCCAGGCCCTCACCGTGTGAAGCGAGAGCGTTAACCACCAAGCCACCCCAATGGTGCATCCAGCCGAGCTAGATGTTGTACCCACCATCGAAGGACATACTGTGGCTAGTGGAATGTTGTTATTGATGAATACCACTTGTTCCGTGGGTACAGTAGTATAATACACTGCTTGTTGGGCTAGTACACAAACAGGGAGTAGAATGAAATTAGCTCAGAGGTGTCCACACCACCGTATGTCCTTTGATGGTGGGTACAACATCTAGCTTGGCTGGATGCACCATTTTTAAGGATTGTGTGGTCTAGTGGTCTAGTGGTCTAAAGCGTCATGCTTTTTCTCTCACCATGAGGCGGGCCAAAACCGCATGGGTTCGACTCCTGGGTTAGTGCAGTGTTGTTATTGATCAATACCACTTGTTCCGTGGGTACAATAATACACACACACACACACACACACACACACATATATATATATATATATATTATATATATATATATATATATATATATACAAGACAAGCCACGACGTTGTAAATCTTTAGCGCAGTATGGGTCTGTCACCTGCTGCCGGCTTTCGCAGAGGCAACAGCAGGTGACAGACCCACACTGCACTATTCTGAAAAAACTTCCCTTTACTCCTTCAGTTGTAGCCTTGAAACATTGCACAGCTCCTGATGACGCACTGAGAAGTGTGAAAGTACTTGAGCTAAAGATCCCCCCCCTTTGGTTGGTCCTGCATAGTTAAGATCGTCTGTCTGCGATTGTTTGCAATATATATATATATATATATATATATATATATATATATATAATATATATATATATATATATATATATATATATATATATATATATATATATATATATATATATATATATATATATATATATATATATATATATTATATATATATATATATATATATATATATATATATATATATTATTGTAAACTTATCTAAATATATTTAGTTGGATTACACTTGTTATAATAATGTTAGATAAGTTTTCTAAGGTTCTTTTGGTACAAAATTATTAATTTTTATATTAACATTAATAAAAAAGTATATCTTTAATCGTATAAAAGAAAATTTTAGAAAGGACTTAATTTTAAATGAGTTGAGGAAGGGCAAAGAAAACCACAAACGGAGTACAGTCTAGTGGGACAGATCTCAGTAGTATTAGGAACCAGTAACCAGTTACCAGTGTCAGTAGTGACTCACTACCAACCCTCTGTGTGAATCACTTGTTATTCACTGTTACAGCTGACCTTAGCATGTTTTGAGCCCGCACACCCCTACGAACCAGAGAGGCAGGTCAGGCTGGGTGCTTCCCATATATTCCGTTTTAATTATGCTCCATTATTGCCTATGTGAATATCCTTTACCGAATCCACGTTACCGAACCCACGGGACACAGAGACTAGAAACCTCACTCAAGGAAAAAGATCTTGGGGTGAGTATAACACCAGACACATCTCCTGAGGCGCACATCAACCAAATAACTGCTGCAGCATATGGTCGCCTAGCAACCCTAAGAATAGCATTCCGACATCTTAATAAGGAATCGTTCAGGACCCTGTACACTGTGTGTGTTAGTCGCATATTGGAGTATGCGGCACCAGTTTGGAACCCACATCTAGCCAAGCACGTAAAGAAACTAGAGAAAGTGCAAAGGTTTGCAACAAGATTAGGCTCGGAGCTAAGGGGTATGTCCTACGAGGAGAGGTTAAGGGAAATCGACCTGACGCCACTGGAGGACAGGAGAGATAGGGGGGATATGATAACGACATATAAAATATTGAGAAAAATTGACAAGGTGGACAGAAACAGAATGTTCCAGAGATGGGACACAGCAACAAGGGGACACAGCTGGAAGTTGAAGACACAGATGAATCACAGGGATGTTAGGAAGTATTTCTTCAGTCACAGAGTAGTCCGGAAGTGGAATAGTTTGGGAAGCGATGTAGTGGAGGCAGGATCCATACATAGCTTTAAGTAGAGGTATGATAAAGCTCACGGTACAGGGAGAGTGACCTAGTAGCGGCCAGTGAAGAGGAGGGGCCAGGAGCTGTGAATCGACTCTTACAACCCACACCTGGTCAAGCACGTCAAGAAGTTAGAGAAGGTACAAAGGTTTGCAACAAGGCTAGTCCCAGAGCTCAGGGAAATGTCGTACGAGGAAAGGTTGAGGGAAATCGGACTGACGACGCTGGAGGACAGAAGGGTCAGGGGAGACATGATAACGACATACAAGATACTGCGGGGAATAGACAAGGTGGACAGAGATAGGATGCTCCAGAGAGGGGACACAGGAACAAGGGGTCACAACTGGAAGCTGAAGATTCAGACGAGTCACAGGGACGTTAGGAAGTATTTCTTCAGTCATAGAGTTGTCAGGAAGTGGAATAGCCTAGCAAGTGAAGTAGTGGAGGCAGGAACCATACATAGTTTTAAGAAGAGGTATGACAAAGCTCAGGAAGCAGAGAGAGAGAGGACCTAGTAGCGATCAGTGAAGAGGCGGGGCCAGGAGCTGAGTCTCGACCCCTGCAACCATAATTAGGTGAGTACACACACACACACACACACACACATACATATTACCTCTGGCACCTTCACAGCTTCAGGTACTTATTTCCACTGACAGATATGACAAGTAGCATAGACTGTCAGAGGGGAGATGAGTGAGGGGAGATGAGTGAGGGGAGATGAGTGAGGGGAGATGAGTGAGGGGAGATGAGTGAGGGGAGATGAGTGAGGGGAGATGAGTGAGGGGAGATGAGTGAGGGGAGATGAGTGACGGGAGATGAGTGAGGAACTGGAGAAGGAAAAGGTTGTATTATAATGGACATACGTAACCAATAAAGTTTAAAAGCTTTCTGAAAAGTAGCAGAGAGAGAGAGAGAGAGAAGGAGAGAGAAGAGAGAGAGAGAGAGAGAGAGGAGAGAGAGAGAGAGAGAGAGAGAAGAGAGAGAAGAAAGAGAGAGAGAGAGAGAGAGAGAGAGAGAGAGAGAGAGAGAGAGACGCAGCTAGTTTTCGAAGAACTGGCATAGAAACAAAGAGAGAAAATCTAGATGGGAGTGATGGAGAACCAAGGAATAAGGGAAGATGAAGAAGGAAGGACATGTGAGGAGTGAGGGGAAGACAGATGGAGGAGGGATGGAGGGAGAGGGAGAGGGAGAGGGAGGGAGGGAGGAATGATAGATGGAGAATGGGGGAATGTCAAATATTCTCGGTTTATCTTATGGTAAGTAGGGAAGTGACAGTAGAGACAGTAGCAGCACAGAGGGAAGTGACAGTAGAGGCAGTAGCAGCACAGAGAGAAAGTGACAGTAGAGGCAGTAGCAGCACAGAGGGAAAGTGACAGTAGAGACAGTAGCAGCACAGAGGGAAGTGACAGTAGAGGCAGTAGCAGCACAGAGAGAAAGTGACAGTAGAGGCAGTAGCAGCACAGAGGGAAAGTGACAGTAGAGGCAGTAGCAGCACAGAGGGAAAGTGACAGTAGAGGCAGTAGCAGCACAGAGGGAAGTGACAGTAGAGACAGTAGCAGCACAGAGGGAAGTGACAGTAGAGGCAGTAGCAGCACAGAGGGACCACTTGTGACCCCTTGTTTCTGTGTTCCATCTCTGGAACAACCTGTCTCTGTCTACCTTATCTATTCCACGCAGTATTTTGTATGTCGTTATCATGTCTTCCCTGACCCGCCTGTCCTCCAGTGTCGTCAGTCCGATTTCCCTCAACATTTCCTCGTTGTACATACCCCTGAGCTCTGGAACTAGCCTTGTTGCAAACCTATGCACTTTCTCTAATTTCTTGACGTGTTTGAATAGGTGTGGGTTCCAAACTGGTGCTGCATACTCCAGTAAGGGCCTGACGTGCACAGTGTACAGTGTCTTGAACGATTCCTTACTAAGGTATCGGAACGCTATTCTCAGGTTTGCCAGGCGCCCGTATGCTGCAGCAGTTATCCGGTTGATGTGTGCTTCCGGAGACATGCTCGGTGTGTGTGTATGTGTGTGAGTGTGTGTGTGTGTGTGTGTGTGTGTGTGTGTGTGTGTGTGTGTGTGTGTGTGTGTGTGTGTGTGTGCGTACGTGTGTTTATGTGTACGTATGTGTGTGTGTGTGTGTGTGTGTGTGTGTGTGCGCTCACCTAATTGTACTCACCTAATTGTGGTTGCAGGGGTCGAGACTCAGCTCCTGGCCCCGCCTCTTCACCGACCGCTATTAGTCCTCTCTCCCCCTGCTCCATGAGCTTTATCATACCTCGTCTTAAAACTATGTATAGTTCCTGCCTCCACCACATCGCTTCCCAAACTATTCCACTTCCCAACTACTCTATGACTGAAGAAATACTTCCTAACATCCCTTTGACTCATCTGAGTCTTCAGCTTCCAATTGTGACCACTTGTTTCTGTGTCCCATCTCTGGAACATTCTGTATTTGTCCACCTTGTCTATTCCACGCAGTATTTTGTATGTCGTTATCATGTCTTCCCTGACCCTCCTGTCCTCCAGTGTTGTCAGACCGATTTCCTTTAACCTTTCTTCATAGGACTTTACCCTTAGCTCTGGAACTAGCCTTGTTGCAAACCTTTGCACTTTCTCTAATTTCTTGATGTTTGACCAGGTGTGAGTTCCAAACTGGTGCTGCGTACTCCAGTATGGGCCTGACGTACACAGAGTATAAAGTCTTGAACGATTCCTTACTGAGGTACCGGAACGCTATTCTCATGTTTGCCAAGCGTCCATATGCAGCAGCAGTTATCTGGTTAATGTGTGCTTCTGGCGATGTACTCGGTATTATACTCACTCCTAGATCTTTCTCCTTGAGTGAGGTTTGCAGCCTTTGGCCTCCTAGCCTATACTCTGTCTGCGGTCTTCTTTGCCCTCCTCCGACCTTCATGACTTTGCATTTGGCGGGGTTAAATTCTAGGAGCCAGTTTCTGGACCACACATCCAGGCTGTCCAGGTCTCTTTGTAAACCTGTCTGGTCCGCATCTGATTTAATTCTCATTAACTTCACGTCATCTGCCAACAGAGACACTTCTGAGTCTATCCCTTCCGTCATGTCGTTCACATATACCAAGATTAGCACTGGTCCCAGGACTGACCCCTGTGGGACCCCGCTCGTCACTGGCGCCCACTGTGATACCTCATCAAGGACCATGACTCGCTGTTGCCTCCCTGTTAGGTATTCTCTGATCCATTGCAGTGCCCTTCCTGTTATACGTATCTGTTCCTCTAGCTTCTGTACTAATCTCTTGTGAGGAACTGTGTCGAAGGCCTTCTTGCAGTCCAAGAAAATGCAATCAACCCACCCCTCCCTCTCGTGTCTTACTTCAGTTACCTTGTGATAAAACTCTTGTAGGTTTGTGACACAGGATTTGCCGTCCATGAATCCGTGCTGGTTGTCGTTTATAATCTTGTGTGTGTGTGTGTGTGTGTGTGTGTGTGTGTGTGTGTGTGTGTGTGTGTTTAGTTACCATTTTGTCCTAGGCACATGTCGATTAGACACTAGGCCTGTTTTATCGGCGTGTGTGTGAGCATGTATGTGTGTGAGCATGTGTGTGTGTGTGTGTGTGTGTGTGTGTGTTGTGTGTGTGTGTGTGTGTGTGTGTGTGTGTGTGTGTGTGCGTGTGTGTGTGTGCGTTTTGTGTGGTGTGTGTGTGTGTGCGTGGGTATGTGTGTGTGTGTGTGTGTGTGTGTGTGTGTGTGTGTGTGTGTGTGTGTGTGTGTGTGTGTGTGTGTGTGTGTGTGTGTGTGTGTGTGTGTGTGTGTGCGTGGGTGTGTGTATGTGCGTGTACTCACCTAATTGTGGTTGCAGGGGTCGAGACTCAGCTCCTGGCCCCGCCTCTTCACTGATTGCTACTAGGTCCTCTCTCTCTCTCTGCTTCCTGAGCTTTGTCATACCTCTTCTTAAAACTATGTATGGTTCCTGCCACCTCTACTTCACTTGCTACAACTCTATGACTGAAGAAATACTTCCTAACGTCCCTGTGACTCGTCTGAGTCTTCAGCTTCCAGTTGTGACCCCTTGTCCCTGTGTCCCCTCTCTGGAACATCCTATCTCTGTCCACCTTGTCTATTCCCCGCAGTATCTTGTATGTCGTTATCATGTCTTCCCTGACCCTTCTGTCCTCCACTGTCGTCAGTCCGATTTCCCTTAACCTTTCCTCGTACGACATTCCCCTGAGCTCTGGGACTAGCCTTGTTGCAAACCTTTGTACTTTCTCTAACTTCTTGACGTGCTTGACCAGGTGTGGGTTCCAGACTGGTGCTGTGTGTGTGTGTGTGTGTGTGTGTGTGTGTGTGTGTGTGTGTGTGTGTGTGTGTGGTGTGTGTGTGTGTGTGTGTGTGTGTATGTGTGTGTGTGTGTGTGTGTGTGTGTGTGTGTGTGTGGTGTGTGTGTGTGTGTGTGTGTGTGTGCGTGTGTGTTGCCTAAACTAATTCTTGGGGCAATATTACCCCCACAGTGACGAAGGGGGGAATAATGCATACGTCAGCCCACCAGCAGGGTGGGTTGAACCCACTTCAGCCCACCACCTGGGTGTGTTGAGCCCACCTTCAGCCCACCACCTGGGTGGGTTGAGCCCACCTTCAGCCCACCACCTGGGTTGGTTGAGCCCACCTTCAGCCCACCACCTGGGTGGGTTGAGCCCACGTTTGTCTTGGTGCTCAAGAATCACATCATTTTCAACGCGAGTGAGTATGTAAATTAGACAGATAATATGAGAGAGTTGACGAGGGTTTTCTGTGGTGAGCGGAAGTTGTTGATAAAGATGGGGAGTGAGAAAGAGAGAGAGAGAGAGAGAGAGAGAGAGAGAGAGAGAGAGAGAGAGAGAGAGAGAGAGAGAGAGAGAGAGAGAGAGAGAGAGAAAGAGAGAAGCCTGGAAGCTTACAGCACTTCGCCGTATCTCGCATCTGCTTGACAGTAGGGGTTGCAAGATTCTATACGAGGCACAAGTACGCTCACACCTTGAGTATGCTCCACTTTCTTGGTTTTCCTTACCTCCCTCTCATCTGCGACTGCTTGACAGAGTAGAGAACAGAGCAAGACGTCTCATCTCTCGCCTGGACCCATCCTAGATAGACCTGTCATTTCAGCAGAGCCTTCAACATAGGAGGGATGTGGGTGGCCTTACTGTTATGTACAAGGCCAATATTGTCAAAGTGCCACCCTTGGATCCACTTCGAGGACAGCGTGAAACAAGCTTTTATGCCACAAGACGGGCAGCAAGCAGCAACTTCACTCTGGCTGTACCCTTCTCCAGAACATCACTCCATCTGAGATCATACATACCCAGGATGACTTGAGTATGGAACACATTCGTACAGCATAATGATGTCAACGAGATAAAGTCAGTTGATCAAATGAAAATGCTGGCCCACAGATGGCTCCAACTTCATCCTGTTCCCTACTTGTATGTCTCATAACAATAAAAATGCTTTCAAATGAGCTGATGTAGGTAACAGCTCTTAGCTTGCCAATAAAGTTAGGAATCCTTAACCTGTAAATAGCTTGTCAATAAAGCTAGGGATCCTTAACCTTGTCAAACCCTGTGTAAAAAAAAAAAGAGAGAGAGAGGTGTACATGGAGAGAGAAAGAGAGGTACAGATAGATAGATAAAGAGAGAGATATGCAGAGAGATAGAGAAAGAGAGAGAGATGCAGAGAAATAAAGCCAGAGACAGACTCACAGAAAGACAGAGACGAAGACAGAGGGAACAGAGACAGACGCAGAAACAAACAGGGGGACAGACTTGACAGTACACATTCCCCCTCCCCCTTCCCCTCTCCCCACTTCCCCTTCCCTCCCCTCTCCCCTTCCCCCTCCCTCTCTCTCCGTGACCGCCTACATGTCCAGCGGCGCTTGTAAGCGGACACATGGAGGATCACACACACACACACACACACACAACACACACACACACACACACACACACACACACACACACACACACACACGTGGTCCAGCAACTGGCTTCTCGAATTCAACCCCGCCAAATGCAGTCATGAAGATCGGGGAAGGGGAAAGAAGACCGCAGACGGACTATAGCCTAGGAGGACAAAGACTGAAGAAAGATCTCGGGGTGAGTATAACACCGAGCACGTCTCCGGAAGCACACATCAACCAGATAACTGCTGCAGCACATGGGCGCCTAGCAAACCTGAGAATAGCGTTCCGATACCTTAGTAAGGAATCGTTCAAGACACTGTACACCGTGTACAACAGGCCCATACTGGAGTATGCAACACCAGTTTGGAACCCACACCTATTCAAACACGTCAAAAAATTAGAGAAAGTGCAAAGGTTTGCAACAAAGCTCAGGGGAATGTCCTATGAAGAAAGGTTGAGAGAAATCAGACTTACGACACTGGAGGACAGGAGGGTCAGGGGAGACATGATAACGACATACAAAATACTGCGTGGAATAGATAAGGTGGACAGAGACAGGATGTTCCAGAGATGGGACACAAAAATAAGGGATCACAATTGGAAGTTGAAGACTCAGACGAGTCACAAGGATGTTAGGAAATATTTCCTTAATCATAGAATAGTCAGGAAGTGGAATAGTCTAGCAAGTGAAGGCAGGAACCATACATAGCTTTAAGACGAGGTATGACAAAGCTCAGGGAGCAGAGAGAGAGAGAGGACCTAGTAACGATCAGTGAAGCGGCGGGACCAGGAGCTGAGTATCGACCCCTGCAACCACAATTAGGTGAGTACACACACACAGAAGACGTCAACAACACACACACACATACACGATGCTGTCTCGCCGCTCCTCCTGGCAGAAAATAAAAACATCAATATTTCCCCTTTTTCCCTTTTCAGTGTCCGGGAGGTTGTCCCTTCCCTGCCCTGGGCCTCTGACCTCCCCTGGGCCTCTGACCTCCCCCTGGGCCTCTGACCTCCCCCTGGGCCTCTGACCTCCCCTGGGCCTCTGACCTCCCCCGGGCCTCTGACCTCCCCCTGGGCCTCCTTGGGGACCTCCCCTGGGCCTTGACCCCCCCCGGGGCCTTAAACCCCCCCCTGGGCCTTTTAAAACCCCCCCTGGGCCTCTGACCCCCCTTGGGCCTCTGCCCACCCCGGGGCCCTCGGGACCCCCCCCCGGGGCCTCTGCCTCCCCGGGGGCCTCTGACCTCCCCCTGGGCCTTGCCCCTCCCCTGCGCCTTCTAAACCTCCCCTGGGCCTCTGACCTCCACCTCCACCATCCTTTTGGGATCTGTAATGTCCTTTTTCCACACCCCATCCTTTGTTTATTGTCAACAAAAGAAATATATGCATACAGATGGCGCTAAAAGAAAATATACTCTTTAATGAAAATTTATCAAAAATTTTAAAATTTTTTTTTCCCAATTTGTATTTTTAAAATATATATATAAATACTTTTATAATATTTTTTATATTTTATATATAATATATATAAAATATATATATATAAATATATATATATATATATATATATTTATATAAATATATAAAATAAATTATATATAATATATATATATATATATGCAAAAAAAGATCACGTAAACAGGTGATTTTCAGAATATGCAAAAAAACCCAAACTTTTTAAAAGGGAATAGAAAAATTTTCCAAGCGTTTTTCGTGACTACCAATTTAAAAAAAAGGAATTATGAAAAAAAGCACCCAAGGGAAGCTAAAAAGGGGTCTGGTCGGCACCTCACAAAACAGATCCCACAAGGGTTTTAAAACACTTTTGACGCGGGGGCACCCCAATTTGGAAAGGTCCTTGGCAAAAAAGTCCCCCCAAAAAACTATTCCCCCAAAAAATAAAAAATTTTTTAAAGATTATTTTTTCCCGGGCTTTTTTAAAAATTCTTCCCAAATTCTTTTAATTAAAATGGATCAAATTTTTTATATAAACCAAAAAAAAATTTATTCATATTTTTTGTCAAAACTGCTTTTTTATAAAAACAAGATTCAATTTTTTTCCCTGTCAAACCAGGGACTTGTTATACCACTTTTTTTCAACTTTTTAAAAAATAAATTGGGGTTTTTTTAAAATCCCCCCCCCATGAAAAAAATAGAGCAGGGGAAAATTTTTTCCCAGTTCTAATGCATTTTATGTTTTTTTAACCCCAAGTTCGGGTTTTTTAACCTTTTAAAGGGAAAAAACTTTATCGCAAATTTAAAAGGAATTTTAATAGACACATCCATAGCATTTTGGGGGGAATTCTTTATCAAAAGTTTTTTTACTGATCGAATTTTGAATAAAATTTTAATTTTAAAATTTCTTAAAAAGAGAAGGCATATAAACCCCAAATTTTTTCATGGGTAAGGGAGAACCAACTATTTTTTATTTGAAAAAAGGGCTGGTGTGCCCCCTTTTTTTGGTTTTGTAAAAAGATTTCTGGCAATTTTAAAAGATTTATCAATTAATTTTTTTGGGGGTTTTTTTAAAAATTCTTTTAACCAAATTTCAAAAATTTTTGGATATTTCCTTCTATAAAACTCGGGAAATAAAAATTTTCTTTAAACCCTTTTCCAGAAACTTTGATGAAAAACAGACAGTTTGACCCCTATTTGATGCAAAGGTTTAATATTTGGACTTTGGGAACAGTTTTTAGTAGGTTTTCTGAAATTTTTTAAAAATTTTGAATTAAATTTTTTCCCCTTTAAATAAGTAAAACATCTAAAAAAGGGAAAAATGAGTTATTTTCTTAAAACCCTCAACAGTAAATTTTATTGAAGGGGCCCTTAACCCTATTTAATTTTCCAAGGAAATGGTGTATATCAAACTTTTTTTGGGCATAATACACCAAAATCTTTAACATAACAAAACCTTTTTAACCTCTATTGGGGAAAGGATTGTGAAAGAAAACCTTTTTTTTTAAAAAAAAATTCCATTTTATGGGTTTAACTAAAAAAGGGGTGAAAAGGATTTCCCATTGCCTTTACCAAACTTCTGATTTGAAAAATTTTATCTTTAAAAAATACAAATTTTGCTAAACAATGCAAAAGTTTAATAATTTTAAATGATAGAAAGGGAACCCGGGCCCAAGGGTAAATTTAAATAGTTAACGAAGTTCTTCAGAAAATAAAATTTAAAATAAATCTTTAACGGGAAACTTTCGAAAACAAGAATAAACATCAAAAAAAACCCAATGTTAAAAATTCATTTGGTCAGTAAAGGGACTTTTTTTAATAAACCCAAAAGTCTATTTTTTTTTTTAAACAAAAAATTTAGAAATTTTCCAAACAATGGGCTAAAAAATATCAACAACCCAAATTTGGAAAATTTAAAATAAAAACGACCCTATGGGCTAATAATTGGGGCCTGACGGGAAATTCCCCGGGTTTGTGTTTTTTTAAATTAACCCCAATCCCAGGGTAAGGCAAAAAAGGGGATTAGTGGAAGTAAATTGTTTGACAATTTTCCCCTTTGCCTTTCAGTAGAAGTTTATTTTTTTAATTGGGAAATTCCCGTTAAGGGTTTTTCTGGGGAATTTTTCCAAAGTTAGAATAGGTTTCGGGTTTCATCTAAAAAATTAAATTCATTTTTTTTTTGGGTAATATTTTTTTTCCCATTTTTTTACTTTTTGCTTTTAATTTTTGGTCTCTTTAGTAAGGCGAAAATTTTTTATTGTTATTAAGGGTATCAAAGACTTAAAGAATTTTTGAGGGAAAAATTGGAATTTTTTTGGTTTTAAAAATAGAGCTGAAACCTTTCCCTTTTCAAAAATTTAATTTCATCAGAGGAAAAAAACAAAAATTTTTAAAATTACAAAAGGCTTTTGAAATTTTTCAACATTATTAAGTTTTTTTGAAGTTCCCCAAAAACAATAAGCCAAAAATTTAGAGGGGAAAGTTTTTATGTTTGTTTTAAAATTTCATCTGAAAAGGGCCTTTTTTAACTTTAAAAAATTTTCCCTAATTTATCCTTGATGAAATTAAAATTAGAAAAGGAATGGTTTTCCGCTCAATTTTAAAACCAAACTTTCCCCAAATTTGCCCCAAAGATTTTTTTTAAAAGTCTTTTTAAATACATTTAAAATTTAACAAAAAAAATTTTGCCCCTTAACAAAAAGCAGAAAAAATAAATGAAATAGTAATTATGAAAAAAAATGATTCCCAAGAAAAAAGGGAATAATCTCTTAGATGATACTGAAACCTTTTCAAAACTTAGGAAAAAACCCCTAAAAAAACCTTTAACAGAAAAATTTCAATAAAACAATAAACTTTTTACGGGAACGGCAAAAATAAATTGGGTAAAACAATTTTATTTTCCACTAATCCATCTTTGCCTTACTTTGTAGGGAAACCCTAATAAAAACACAAAAACCCAGGGAATCCATTCAAAACCAAAATTATTAGCTCCATAGGGTAAATTTTCCCCTTTTTAAAATTATCCAAAAGGGCTTTTGAAATTTTGAGCCCTATTTTTTGGGGAAAAATTTTTTCTAATTTTAATGTTAAAAAAAACATAGACTTGGTTGAAAAATTAAGCTCCTTAAATGACCTAAATGTTTTTAAACATGGTTATTTTTGGGATTTTTTACTTCCTTTTTTTCAAAAGTTCCTGTTGGTGTTTTAAATTAAGTTTCTTATAGGAAAAAACTCGTTAATTTAATGATTTAAAATTGCCAGTTCCTCCCTATAATTTAAAACCCCTTTTTTAAAATTTTGGGAAAGTTAAAAGCAAAATTTGTTTTAATGATAAATTTTACACCCCAGAATTTTGGGTTTATGGAAAGGGGAAATCCCTTTCACCTTTTTTAAAGTAACCTATACAGGGGGAATTTTTTTGAAAAAAGGAAATTTTTAAACAATCCTCCCTAATAGAGCTAAAGGGGTTCAGATTTTGTTGATGATATTTTGTTTTCTATCCCAAAAATTTTGATATAACCTTTCCCTTTGGGAAAAATTTAAATTTAGTTTTAACCCCTTTCAATAAACTTTACTGTTGGGGTTTGAAGAACATAACTCATTCCCTTTTTCTAATTTTTTAATTTTAAGGGGGTAATAATGAATTAAAATTTTAAAATTTTTAAACAAAAAACCTACTAATAACTTTTCCCTATGTCCACTTTTATTCCTCCCCCATCAAAAAATAGATTTCAACTGCCCTGTTTTCTAAATAAAGGGTTTTCTGAGAGCTTTACAAAATTTGCCTATTTTCCTTTTCCCAAAAAAATAAAAAAATTTTTAAAATTTTCCCAGTGAATAGGTAATTTTTAAAAATTCCAAAAATTTAATTTTTAAAACCCAAAAAGGGTTGGGGGAAAATTTTTAAGGGGGGGGGGGGGTAAATGGGGGGGAAAAACCAGCCTTATTAAAATTTAAAAAATTTTTTGGGTTTCCCCCCTTTAAACCATAAAAATTTTGGGTTTTGAAAAACCCTTCCTCTTTTAAAATTTTTTAATATTAAAGTTGTATTAAAAACCCTCGTACAGTAAAAAAACTTTTGTTTAAAAAATTTTCCCCCCAAAATGCTGAGGGGATTTTTTTTGGGTTTTATAAGATTCCTTAAAAATTTTGGTTTTAAATTTTTATTAGGGTTTCAAATGGTAAAAATTCGAAACTAAGTTTTAAAAACAACAAAAATTTATAGCATTAGAACTGGACAAGTTTCCAAAATGCTCTATTTATTCATGTAAGAGTTTTTTAACCCACCCAAAATTTGTTTTCAAAAAGTTGAAAAAGGTATTTTATCAAGCAAGTCCTTTGGCCCGAGGGGGAAATAAAAATTTGAATCTTTTTCAAAAAAAAGAAAGTTTTGAAATAATATGAAAATTTCCTTTGGGTTTTTATAAATTAGATCCATTTTTTTAAATTTAAAAAATTTGGGGAAAAATTTAATAATTTCACTGGACAAATAATCTTTAAAATTTCTAAATTTCCCTTTTGGGGAGAATAGTTTGTGGGGTGAGTTGAGCCAAGGACCTTTCCAAGTTGGCCCCAGCCGCGCCCTCACGTGTTTAAAACCGTTGTTTTTTGGGGTTTTGATAGTGAAAGGGCCGACCCCGAACCCCCTTATATTGCTTCCTTGGATGCTTTTCTTTTTAGTTCCCTTGGGTTTAATGGTTGGGGGTTTTGTCACGAAAACGCCCGGAATTTTTTCTATTCTTTATAGTGGTTGTTTTGAATTTTATATATATATATATATAAAATTTTATATATATATTATATTAAAAATATATATATATAAAAAATTTATATTATAAAATTTATATATAAAATTTGGGAAATTTAAAATGTTTTCAGTATTTTGCAATTTTTACGGGAAAGAGTAGTGGAAAAAAGAGAGAGAGAGAAGAAGAAGGAGAGGAGAGGAAAGAGAGAGGAGAAAAGAGAGAGGATAGGGAGGGGATAGAGAGGGAAAGAGAACAAGCAAAAAGGGAAAAGGAGATTAAAAGGGTGAGGGGGGATGGAGAGGGAAAAAGGGGACATAATAATTTTGGGCAGAGTGTTTAAATGTCTGAATAGTAAGTGGTTCACAACCCCACAACAAACACACACACACACACACACACACAACACAAAACAAAACACACACACACACCACACAAACCCCACACAAAAACAAAACACAAAACCCACACACAAAACACACACACACACACAAAAACACCCCACACACACAAAAACACACCCCACACAACCCCACACCCCACAAAAACACCCCAAAAACACACCACACACAAATCCGGGGGTATACTGAAGCGACGTTTTATTAAATTTCCCGAAAGTGAACGCCGTTTTATTCCCATCATCGGAAAGTGGTCAGGACAGGAGCCCGATCAAGGGCCCGGTTTTTAGTTCAGTAAGGTAGGGAAAGGCCCGGGTAAGCCGTCAGGGGTTTGTCTTTTTTCCAGAAAGGTAATTTTTGGTTTAAAAGGTTTTGTGTTATACCATCGGTTTTTTGTGTTTTAATGTTCTCATGTTTATTTTTATAGCCTAAAATAAAAAAAAATTTAAAATAAAATTTTGTTCGGAAATTTTTTCCCCCGAGGGTTAGCCACCCAGGGTAAAACCCAAAGAAAGTCAGTGCGTTTTCCCAGGCTGTCAAACTTATTTCCATTGGGGTTTCCCTTTAAACTTGTCCCCCCGGGTGCGGGCCCCCCCAGTCGCTTTAAAAACCCCCGGACCCATTTTGCTGCTAGGTGAAAAAGGAAAAACAAAATTAAGGAAAAGTTTTCGAAATGTTTTTCCAAACCCCGCCGGGGAAACGAACCCCGGGGCCTTTCCCCTGTGTGAAACGGAGCTTTAGCCCCAGGCCCACGGGCAGGGGGCCCGTGTTTTTTGGAAAAGTAAATTTAACGTTTTTTACAGCAGGGGTATGCAGAAAGGGGAAAAGGGGGGGGAAAAGGGTCCAAAGGGGGCCCCCCCTTTTCATATTTTGGGTTTAAAATTTAAAAATAACAGTGTGCTAGTAGTTAATAAATGGGCAGGAGTGTGGTGCCCTTTTTTTATAGAATTTTAACTGTATATAATTTTTATTAATTTTGATATATTTTTTTTATAGGTGAACTTTTTCCTTCCTTCCCAATAATAAAATTTAAAATTTTTTAAATATAGGAGTCAAGCTGGCCCAGGTTGCTGTGTTTTTTTAGATAATTTATAAACCCCGAGAAAACCAGTTTGAGCAACCTTTTTGCAACCAGGAACATTTTACTTAAGTTACGACATCATCCCAAAAACCCCGAACTGGTTTAAAAAAGTTTTAAATGACACTGGTAAAAAGTTAACCCCGCACTGGGAAAAAAAAAGTTACACTGAGACACTGGTTTAAAATAGTTTCATGACATGGTAACAAAAGTTTTCACTGACACGGTAAAAAATAGGTTTTCACTGACACGGTAACATAGTTTTCACTGACACTTTTGGGAAAAAAAGTTACACGACACTGGTAAAAAATAGTTACCTGACACTGGTAAAATAGTTACACTGACAATGGTAAAATTGTTTTCACTGCACTGGTAACATAGTTTTCACTGACACTGGTAACAAAATTACACGACACTGGTTTAAAATAGTTACACTTTACAAAAATGGTAACATAGTTACAAATGACACTGGTTAAAATAGTTTTCCTGACCTGGTAAAAATAGTTACACTGAACTGGTAACCCTTTGTTACCCCTGGGCACTGGTTTCCCCCCCCCCCCCCGTTTTCACTGAAACATGGTAACCTTTGTTACACTTTACACTTGGTAACATATTTACACTGGACCTGGTAACATTTTTCCCCCCCCCCCCTTTAACCCGGTAAAATAGTTACACTGGGAAAAATGGGGAAAATTAAATTACAGACACTGGGAACAAAGTTTTTCACTGACACCTGGTAAACATAGTTCACTGAAAACTTTGGGAACATAGTTTTCACTGGGCACTGGTAAAAAGTTACACTGAACTGGTAACATAGGTTTTCACTGAGACACCGGTAACATAGTTTCACTGAAACTGGTTTAAAATAGTTACCCCTGGGCACTGGAAAAATAGTTACACTGGACACTGGTTAAAAATAGTTACACTGACATGGTAACTAGTTACACGACACTGGTAAATAGGGTTTTTCGACACTGGTAAAATAGTTAAAACTGACACTGGAAAAATAAATTTCACTGACATGGTAAAATAAATTACACTACAAATGGTAAAAATAGTTACACTGACACTGGTTTAACCCTAGTTACACTGAAACTTTGGAAAAATAGTTACCAAAAAAAACCCGAAAAAAACCAAAAAATTTTTGGTTTGAAAAAACATAGTTACACCTTTACATTGGTAAAAAGTTACCCTGACACCCGGTAAAATAGTTACACTGAAATCCCCGGTTTAAAAAAGTTTACCAAATGACACGGAACATAGTTACACTGACACTGCAAATAGTTTCACGAACCTTGGGGAACATAATTTTCACGGGCAATTTGGGAACATAGTTACACGACACTGGGTAAAAATAGTTACACTGACCATGGCCCATAATTACACTGACACGGTTTTAAAGTTTTCACTGAACTGGTAAAAATAGTTACACTGAAACTGGGAACATTGTTACACGGGCACTGGGAACAAATTACACTGAATTTGGGAAAAATAATTTTCATGACACTGGGAAAATAATTTCCTGACACTGGTAAATTGTTCCCCTGACAGGGGAACCTAAATTACACCCGACACTAGGGGAACTTTACCCCCTGACATTTGGGAACATGTTTTTCACTGACACTGGTAAAATAATTACCGGGCATGGTAACATGTTACACTGACAAATTTTGGGAAAAAATATTACACGAACTGGTTCATAGTTACATGCACTGGTAAAATAGTTAAAACTGAAAACTGGTAACATAATTACACTTACATGGGAACATAAATTTTTCATGACATCTGGGAACATAGTTACACTGAAATGGTAACATAGTTACACTGACCTTTTAACATGTTTCACTGACACTGGTAAAAAAGTTACACGGGCATTTGGGAACAAAATTACAAATGCACTGGTAACCCTAATTTTCCTGACACTGGGAACATAGTTTTCACTGAGACAGTTTAAAGTTACACTGACAACTGGGAAAAGTTTAAAACTTTTTCCCCTTTGGGAAAAATAGTTAAAACTGACAAATGGTAAAAAAAATTAAATTGAAAACTGGTAACTTTGTTAAAAACTGACAATGGGAACATAATTTTTCCGACAAGGGGAAAATAGTTACACTGACACTGGTAAAAAAATTACTCTGACACTGGTAAAATTGTTACACGACCTGGTAACATTAAATTTCCTAAAACGGGAAAATGTTTCACTGCACTTTGGGAAAAATAATTACTCTGGCAGGTTTCCCTAGTTACACGACATGGTTAAAAAGTTTTCACTGACATTTTGGGAACAATTTTACCTGGGCACTGGTAACAAAAATTAAAAAATTTTCTTGCCCCTTTTAACATAGGTTTCACCCGACAAATGGTAACAAATTACACTGAAATTTGGTAACATTTTTTACTCTTTACATGGTAACATAGTTACAAATGAAATGGTAACAAAATTTTTCCCCGACACTTTGTTTAAAATATTTTCCTGACACTGGTTTAAAAAAGTTAAAACGGCCCCAAGGTTAAAAATAATTTTCCTTTACAATGGTAAAAATAGTTTTCCACTGAACTGGGAACTGTTACACTGACCTGGAAAATAAATTTAAATCCGGAAATTTTTCTGTTAAACAGAGTAAAAAATTTTCCCGCACTGGGGAAAAATAGTTAAAACTGAACTTTGGGAACTTTGTTACACTGAACTGGTAACATAGTTACACGAAAAAGGTAAAATAATTACCCGACACTTGGTAACAAAGGGTTTTCAAATGAAATGGGGTAACCCTAGTTTCACTGACCCCTGGTAACATAGGGTTTCACTGAACCCGGTTTAAAATAGTTACAAATGAACGGTAAAATGTTAACCGAACCCCTGGTAAATATTTTCACTGACACTGGTAACAATAGTTACCCCTGGGAACTGGTTAAAATTTACAAAAGAAAATGGTAACATGTTTTCACTGACACTGGTAACATAGTTTTCATGAAACTTGGGGAAATAGTTAAATGACACGGAAAAATAGTTACACTGAAAACTGGTAAAAAAGTTACACTACATGGTAACATATTACACTGACACTGGTAACATAGTTACACGGGGCCTTTGGGAATTTTACCTGACACTGGGAACATAGTTACAAATGACCTTTGGTTTTAAAATAGTTTTTTAAATGACACTGGTAACAAATTACATTTTAAAAATGGTAAAATAGTTACACTGACATGGGTTTTAAAATTTTTACCTTTACACTTTTGGGAACAAAATTTTCAAAAGGGCACTTGGTTTAAATATTACCCTGACACGGTAACATAGTTACACTGACATGGTAAATAGTTCCCCTGACCCCTGGGTAACATAGTTACACTGACACGGTAACAAAATTTCACTGACACCCCGGGAAACAAAATTTACACTGACCCCTTAAAAATAGTTACACGCACTGGGACAAATTAAAAACTGACACGGTTTAACATAGTTAAACTGACACTGGTAACATTTGTTACACTGACACTGGGGTCCAAATTACACTGACACTGGAACCCAAATTACACTGAAAAAAACCCCCCAAAAACAAAAGGGAAACATCCTGACACTGGTTTAAAATAATTACACTGACAATGGTTAAAAATAGTTTTCAATGACACTTGGTAACAAAAGTTACACTGACACTGGTAAACATTTGTTTAAAACGAACAGGTAAAAAAGTTACCTGACACTTGGGGGAACAAAAAACACTGACACTGGTAACTAATTTCACTGACATGGTTTAACCCTAGTTTCACTGACACTGGGAACAAAATTTCCTGACACTTTTAAAAAGTTACAATGAAAACTGGTAAATTTTTTTTCACTGGGGCACAGTTAAAAAATTACACTGCCGGGGGGCATAGTTACACTGAAAAAAGGTAACAAGTTTAAAACTGACCTGGTAACCTAATTACAAAAGACACTTTTTTTAAAATAGTTTCACTGACACCCGGTAACATAGTTACAAATACATGGTTTAAAATAGTTACACTGAAAAACTTGGGAAACTTGTTAAAACTGACACTTGGGAAAAAAAGGTTTTCACGACAAATGGTTAAAAAAGGTTTCACCCGACACGGGAACATGTTCACGAACTGGTAACATAGTTTTCATGAAAACTGGGACAAATTTTTACACTGACACTTAACATTTTTACAATGAAAACTGGTAACCCTAGTTTTCCACTACACTGGTAAAATATTACACTGGGCACTGGGAAAAAATAGGAAAAACCGAAGGGGAAAATAAGTTAAAAAATGGAAAAAAAATGGGGAACAAAGTTCAAATACAACTTGGTAAAAAGTTTCACCCCGGAAAGTTTAACCCCTAATTTCACTGGGCCCCGGAAACATGTGGTTACCCCTGAACCCGGAGGGGGAAAATTGGAGAAAAAACGGAGGAAGGGGGAAAATTCCAGGTAGGGAAGAAAAGGGGGTGGATAAAGGAAATGGGGTAGAGAAAGGGGGGGTGCCTAAAGGGAAAGGGGTTTGGGGATCCCTAAAGGTTTTCAGGCACTCGGAAGGGAAAGTGGCAAATCACAAGGTATCTGGCACCCCTGGGGAAAGGGAAAGTTTGGGACTCACTAAGGTTTTCTTCACTCGAAGGATGTGGCAAATCAATAAAAAGGATTCGGACCCAAACTCTGGAAGGGATTGGGGACTCACTAAAGGTATATGGCACCCCGGGAATGGTGGGGGGCACTCAAAGATTGGCCCTAAGGGAAAAATTTTGGCACTCAGGGGAAAGGTTTTGGGGGCACTCCCTAAGGTATCTGGCACTCAGGGGGGGTTTTGGCACCAAAGGGGTTTGGCACTCAAAGGTTTGGCACTCCGGAAGGGATGTGGCACTCCCCTAATGGTTCTGGCATTTTAGGGAAGGGGTGTGGCATTTACTAAGGTATCTGGCAAATCAGGGAAAAGGAAAGTGGGGACCAGGGAAAAGGGGGGTGGCCACTCACTAAGGTAACTGGCCCTCTGGAAAAGGGTGTGGCACTCACTAAAGGGATCTGGCACTCAGGAAATTTTGGGTGTGGCCCCTCAGGAAGGGAAGTGGCACCACTAAGGTTTCTGGCCTTTTTGGAAGGGGTGTGGGGACTCACTAAGGTATCCCGGCACTCAGGAAAATGGAAAAAGTTTTGGGCCCCAGGAAGGGATTTGGCACCCAAGGAAACGGCACCCCCGGGAAGGGGGGTGGCACTCACTAAAGGGATCTGGGCCCCTTTAGGAAAAGGAAGTGGGACTCACTAAGGTTTTCTTTGGCCCCAAAGGGGAAGGAAGGGATGTGGCACTCACTAAGGTATCTGGCAGTCAGGAAGGGATGTGGCACTCACTAAGGTATCTGGCACTCAGAAAGGGATGTGGCACTGTAACTTGACCCACTGAACAGTGTCACCCCCCTCCTTCCCCTTCACTTGAAGCTTTGCTTCCTCCCCTTCTTTCTCTATCCCTCCCTTCCCTCCCCCCTCTCCCCTCCTCCCTCCCCCTCCATCTCTCCCTCCTTCCGTCCCTCCTCTCTCTTCCTCTCTTTCTCTTTCATTTGTCCACAATGTGTCTCGAGGATTTATGCTTCCGGCAGGGAGAGTGAGAGAGAGAGAGAGAGAGAGAGAGAGAGAGAGAGAGAGAGAGAGAGAGAGAGAGAGAGAGAGAGAGAGAGAGAGAGAGAGAGAGAGAGAGAGAGAGAGAGAGAGAGCGAGTTTCACTATAGGTTTTGTTAGTGGTCAGATATAATCAAAGATTTGGTTGAGGTAGTGGCAGAGTCTGTCAGCCATGGTGGTGCCTGAGGTCTGGTTGTGGTTCTGTGTTGATAGTTGTGAGTGGTAGTTGTTGTTGTTGTGTTGATGTTGTCGTTAGTGTTGCTGTGGCAGTTGTAGTTATGGTAGTTGTGGTAGTAACGGTAATAGTGGTTGTGATGGTGGTAGTGGTGGTTGTGATGGTGGTGGTGGTAGTGGTGGTGGTGGTAGTGGTGATGGTGGTAGTGGTGATGGTGGTAGTAGTGATGGTGGTAGTGGTGACGGTGGTAGTGGTGACATTGGTAGTGGTGACGGTGGTAGTGGTGATGGTGGTAGTGGTGATGGTGGTAGTGGTGATGGTGGTAGTGGTGACGGTGGTAGTGGTGACGGTGGTAGTGGTGATGGTGGTAGTGGTGATGGTGGTAGTGGTGATGGTGGTAGTGGTGATGGTGGTAGTGGTGATGGTGTTAGTGGTGATAGTGGTGATGGTGGTAGTGGTGATGGTGGTAGTGGTGATGGTGGTAGTGGTGATGGTGTTAGTGGTGATAGTGGTGATGGTGGTAGTGGTGATGGTGGTAGTGGTGATGATGGTAGTGGTGACGGTGGAGGAGAAAGCATCAAGGATGGTGTGAGAGTGTACAGTGGGGATGGGACGTGATACAGGGAGAGACATAATCACGACGTCCAAGATCCCCAGAGTCCTTGCTAGGTCAGACAGGGACCTCGTGAGCCAGAAATCATGGACAAAGAAGTAAAGATGAGCGTCTACATTGCAAATAAGCCACAAGGAGGTCAAGAAGTGTCTCGTGATGTGACGTACACAGCTGCAAGAATAGGTACGATATACCCTACCAGGTTAAGAATGAAGAAAAAGCCGGGCTTGAACAGTTATGAAGAGGAGCCAGGAGCTGTGGCTCGACCAGCGCAATCACAACTATGAGAATTTAAATAAATTAACAATGACTCACAATAATAGCAAAAACAGTAACATAACAAAAACAATAACAAACAAACAAACAAACTTACTGAATGAGCAGTAACAAGAACACAAGTATGATCCGAGGAACAAGCAAACTCTGCCTGCCTCGCTCTAGTTTACAAACAACAAAAGCTGACAAGAACACAGACAAGGACACACATTCACAAACATCCGAACCAAACAAAGAAACAGATAGACAGAGTCAGATAGACACACATACATACACACAAAGACAGACAGAGTCAGACATACACATACAGACGCACAGACAGACACACATACACACACATACAGACAGATACACAGACAGACACACATACACACACATACAGACAGATACACAGACAGACACACATACACACACATACAGACAGATACACAGACAGACACAGACAGAAGCGTCAGAGTTCTGAGAACAAGAACTGACACGACCAACGCAAATAAATGCTGCTCTCTCTCTCTCTCTCCTATCTCTCTCTCTCTCTCTCTCCTCTCTCTCCTCTCTCCTTCTCTCTCTCTCTCTCTCTCTCTCTCTCTCTCTTCTCTCTCTCTCCTCTCTACTTCTCTCTCTCTCTCTCTCTCTCTCCCCTCTCTCCTCTCTCTCTCTCCTCTCTCTCTCTCCTCTCTCTCTCTTCTCTCTCTCTCTCTCTCTCTCTCTCTCTCCCCTCTCTCTCTCTCCTCTCTTTCTCTGTCTCTGTCTCTTCTCTCTCTCTCTCTTTTTCTCTGTCTGTCTGTCTGTCTCTCTCACTCATTGATTTCATTCTTATTCATCGGAACCACGACTTTCCCCTCACCAGAACCACGACTTTCCCCTCACCAGAACCACAACTTTCCCCTCACCAGAACCACAACTTTCCCCCTCACCAGAACCACAACTTTCCCTCACCAGAACCACAACTTTCCCCTCACCAGAACCACAACTTTCCCCTCACCAGAACCACAACTTTCCCCTCACCAGAACCACAACTTTCCCCTCACCAGAACCACAACTTTCCCTCACCAGAACCACAACTTTCCCCTCACCAGAACCACAACTTTCCCTCACAAGAACCACAACTTTCCCTCACCAGAACCACAACTTTCCCCTCACCAGAACCACAACTTTCCCTCACCAGAACCACAACTTTCCCCTCACCAGAACCACAACTTTCCCCCACCAGAACCACGACTTTCCCCTCACCAGAACCACAACTTTCCCCTCACCAGAACCACAACTTTCCCCTCACCAGAACCACAACTTTCCCCTCACCAGAACCACAACTTTCCCTCACCAGAACCACAACTTTCCCTCACCAGAACCACAACTTTCCCCTCACCAGAACCACAACTTTCCCCTCACCAGAACCACAACTTTCTCCTCACCAGAACCACGACTTTCCCCTCACCAGAACCACAACTTTCCCCTCACCAGAACCACAACTTTCCCCTCACCAGAACCACAACTTTCCCCTCACCAGAACCACAACTTTCCCCTCACCAGAACCACAACTTTCCCCTCACCAGAACCACAACTTTCCCCTCACCAGAACCACAACTTTCCCCCTCACCAGAACCACAACTTTCTCCTCACCAGAACCACGACTTTCCCCTCACCAGAACCACAAACTTTCCCCTCACCAGAACCACAACTTTCCCCTCACCAGAACCACAACTTTCCCCTCACCAGAACCACAACTTTCCCCTCACCAGAACCACAACTTTCCCCTCACCAGAACCACAACTTTCCCCTCATCAGAACCACAACTTTCCCCTCACCAGAACCACAACTTTCCCCTCATCAGAACCACAACTTTCCCCTCACCAGAACCATAACTTTCTCCTCACAAGAACCACAACTTTCCCCTCACCAGAACCACAACTTTCCCCTCACCAGAACCACAACTTTCCCCTCACCAGAACCACAACTTTCCCCTCACCAGAACCACGACTTTCCCCTCATCAGAACCACAACTTCCCCTCACCAGAACCACAACTTTCCCTCACCAGAACCACGACTTTCCCCTCACCAGAACCACAACTTTCTCCTCACCAGAACCACGACTTTCCCCTCACCAGAACCACGACTTTCCCCTCACCAGAACCACAACTTTCTCCTCACCAGAACCACAACTTCCCCTCACCAGAACCACAACTTTCCCCTCACCAGAACCACAACTTTCCCCTCACCAGAACCACAACTTTCCCCTCACCAGAACCACAACTTTCCCCTCACCAGAACCACAACTTTCCCCTCACCAGAACCACAACTTTCCCCTCACCAGAACCACAACTTTCCCCTCACCAGAACCACAACTTTCCCTCACCAGAACCACAACTTTCCCCTCACCAGAACCACAACTTTCCCCTCACCAGAACCACAACTTCTCAGCCAAAGTTTTTGATAAAATTTAATGAAGGTCGCAGAGCTCAGTAGAGCAATAAAAAAAACAACAGGAAATACATATATATTTTTTTGTATTGTTATTAACCTCAGCGAGACGGAGGTACGAGGCTGTCGTCTTCCTCCTCCAGTGTCTGTCTGTCTGTTTCTGTCTATCTGCCTGTCTCTCTGTCTGCCTGTCTCTCTGCCTGACTGTCTCTCTGTCTCTGTCTGACTGTCTCTCTGCCTGTCTCTCTGCCTGACTGTCTCTCTGTCTCTGTCTGACTGTCTCTCTGCCTGTCTCTCTGCCTGACTGTCTCTCTGTCTCTGACTGTCTCTCTCTCACCCTCTGCTCCAGAAAACACAAAAAATGGATGAAAGGATGTTACAGTGTGGATGTTACAGTGTGGATGTTACAGTGTGGATGTTACAGTAGTAGTGGATGTTACAGTGTGAATGTTACAGTGTGGATGTTACAGCGTGGATGGTACAGTAGTAGTGGGTGTTACAGTGTGGATGTTACAGCGTGGATGGTACAGTAGTAGTGGGTGTTACAGTGTGGATGTTACAGCGTGGATGGTACTGTAGTAGTGGGTGTTACAGTGTGGATGTTACAGCGTGGATGGTACTGTAGTAGTGGGTGTTACAGTGTGGATGTTACAGCGTGGATGGTACAGTAGTAGTGGGTGTTACAGTGTGGATGTTACAGCGTGGATGTTACAGTAGTAGTGGGTGTTACAGTGTGGATGTTACAGCGTGGATGGTACAGTAGTAGTGGGTGTTACAGTGTGGATGTTACAGCGTGGATGGTACTGTAGTAGTGGGTGTTACAGTGTGGATGTTACAGCGTGGATGGTACTGTAGTAGTGGGTGTTACAGTGTGGATGTTACAGCGTGGATGGTACAGTAGTAGTGGGTGTTACAGTGTGGATGTTACAGCGTGGATGTTACAGAATGGATATAAATTCTCTGGAAAATGTACAAAGGAGGATGACAAAGATGATCCCATGTATCAGAAACCTTCCCTATGAGGATAGACTAAGGGCCCTGAAACTGCACTCTCTAGAAAGACGTAGAATTAGGGGGGATATGATTGAGGTTTATAAGTGGAAGACAGGAATAAATAAAGGGGATGTAAATAGTGTGCTGATAATATCTAGCCTAGACAGGACTCGCAGCAATGGTTTTAAGTTGGAAAAAAATTTAGATTCAGGAGGGATATAGGAAAGTACTGGTTTGGTAATAGAGTTGTGGATGAGTGGAACAAACTCCCAAGTACCGTTATAGAGGCCAGAACGTTGTGTAGCTTTAAAAATAGGTTGGATAAATACATGAGTAGATGTGGGTGGGTGTGAGTTAGACCTGATAGCTTGTGCTAACGGGTCGGTTGCCGTGTTCCTCCCTTGAGTCAATGTGACCTGACCTGACTAGGTTGGGTGCATTGGCTTAAGCCGGTAGGGACTTGGACCTGCCTCGCATGGGCCAGTAGGCCTTCTGCAGTGTTCCTTCGTTCTTATGTTCTTATGTTCTTATGTAGTAGTGGGTGTTACAGTGTGGATGTTACAGCGTGGATGGTACAGTAGTAGTGGGTGTTACAGTGTGGATGTTACAGCGTGGATGGTACTGTAGTAGTGGGTGTTACAGTGTGGATGTTACAGCGTGGATAGTACAGTAGTAGTGGGTGTTACAGTGTGGATGTTACAGCGTGGATAGTACAGTAGTAGTGGGTGTTACAGTGTGGATGTTACAGCGTGGATAGTACAGTAGTAGTGGGTGTTACAGTGTGGATGTTACAGCGTGGATAGTACAGTAGTAGTGGGTGTTACAGTGTGGATGTTACAGTGTACGTTTTACAGTCCAAATATACCCAGAGATGTTGCTGTACTGTAGATGGTGCTGTACACCGTAGCTCGATCTCTAGCGATACTGTACACCGTAGCTCGATCTCTAGCGATACTGTACACCGTAGCTCGATCTCTAGCGATACTGTACACCGTAGCTCGATCTCTAGCGCACTCAGCTCACACACTGAGGTCTGGAGTTCGAATCTCCGGTACGGCTGGAAAACATTAGGACGTGTTTCCTTAAGACACCTGCTGTCCCTGTTCACCCATCAGTATAAAATGGGTGTCTGGGTGTTAGTCGACTGCTGTGGGTCGCATCCTGGGACAAAACTGACGTAATTTGCCCGAAATGCTCTGCATAACAAGTGGCTTTCTGTATAGTAGTATGTCACTGGTGCCAGCTATGGTCTGTATACCTTGTACATATACTTGTAGAAATAAAGATATTAATAATAATAATAATAAATAATATAATAATAATAATAATAATAATAATAATAATAATAATAATAATAATAATAAATAATAATAATAATATTATTATTATTATTATTATTATTATTATTATTATTATTATTATTATTATTATTATTATTATTATTATTATTATTATTATTATTATTATTATTAAACAACGAGGGTCCCAACACTGACCCCAGCGGCACACCACTCGCAACTTGTTCCCATTCCGCTTTCTTCCCTTAAACAGGCTCCAGTGTGGGACTTTATAAACAGCCTCCCTCAAGCCCATGTACACAGTATCGTATTATTTATTTTGGTTCACCGTCTCGGATACAGAGGCAGCAGTTGTAGTAGTGAAATGGGGGTGATATAGTCAGTCCATCAACCTTGGAGAAATGATATTTGAGGTGGTCAGTCCTTCAGTCTTGAAAAGAGTGAGAAGGGTTGGATTCCAGAGGGACTTGCCTTCTTACTTCTACTAGTGAATCCCGTTCCCTCCAGTGTCTTCGAGATCTTCCATCTCACATTCGGCAGTATTTAAGACTTCATTCTAATTTTTCAACTTCATGTCGTTCCAGACCATGGAGCTGAAGTCTTCTCCAGTCTGAGGGACTGACCAGTGACCACCTTGCTCCAGACCATGGAGCTGAAGTCTTCTCCAGTCTGAGGGACTGACCAGTGACCACCTTGCTCCAGACCATGGAGCTGAAGTCTTCTCCAGTCTGAGGGACTGACCAGTAACGACCTTATTCCATACCACGGAGCTGACGTCTTCTCCAGGCTGAGAGACTGACAAGTGACCATCTTGTTCCAGACAATGGAGCTGAAGTCTGAGCTGAAGTCTTCTCCAGGCTGAGAGACTGATAAGTGACCATCTTGTTCAAGACCATGGAGCTGAAGTCTTCTCCACGCTGAGAGACTGACAAGTGACCATCTTGTTCCAGACAATGGAGCTGAAGTCTGAGCTGAAGTCTTCTCCAGGCTGAGAGACTGATAAGTGACCATCTTGTTCCAGACCATGGAGCTGAAGTCTTCTCCAGGCTGAGAGACTGATCAGTGACAACTTGTTCCAGATCATGGAGCTGAAGTCTTCTGCAGGCTGAGAGACTTGACAGGTGACCATCTTGTTCCAGACAATGGAGCTGAAGTCTTAGCTGAAGTCTTCTCCAGGCTGAGAGACTGATAAGTGACCATCTTGTTCAAGACCATGGCGCTGAAGTCTTCTCCAGGCTGAGAGACTGACAAGTGACCATCTTGTTCCAGACCATGGAGCTGAAGTCTTCTCCAGGCTGAGAGACTGACAAGTGACCATCTTGTTCAAGACCATGGCGCTGAAGTCTTCTCCAGGCTGAGAGACTGACAAGTGACCATCTTGTTCCAGACCATGGAGCTGAAGTCTTCTCCAGGCTGAGAGACTGACAAGTGACCATCTTGTTCAAGACCATGGCGCTGAAGTCTTCTCCAGGCTGAGAGACTGACAAGTGACCATCTTGTTCCAGACCATGGAGCTGAAGTCTTCTCCAGGCTGAGAGACTGACAAGTGACCATCTTGTTCAAGACCATGGCGCTGAAGTCTTCTCCAGGCTGAGAGACTGACAAGTGACCATCTTGTTCCAGACCATGGAGCTGAAGTCTTCTCCAGGCTGAGAGACTGATCAGTGACAACTTGTTCCAGATCATGGAGCTGAAGTCTTCTGCAGGCTGAGAGACTAACAAGTGACCATCTTGTTCCAGACCATAGAGCTGAAGCCTTCTCCAGGCTGAGAGACTTGACAGGTGACCATCTTGTTCCAGACCATGGAGCTGGAGTCTTCTCCAGGCTGAGAGACTGACCAGTGACCACTTGTTCCAGACCATGTAGCTGAAGTCTTCTTCAGGCTGAGGGACTGACCACCCCAAATACTATTTCTACAAGGTTGATCGACTGATTACATCATCTTCATTTCACCACTGCACCTGCTGCTTCTGTATTTGAACGAAGAAGTCTACTGTGTAGACGAAACGTTTCAACAATAAAGAAACACAACTGCAGCACATGTGTTTTTAAAACCGTATTGTGATTCGATTATCGAATTATATATTTCAAGGTAGATTCTAACTGTATCAGCAATTATTGATTCCATCAACTTTCAAGCAATTGAAGTTAGGCTGACTGGTCTATAATCTGAAGATGGGGACCTATCTCCCACTCTGTAAACAGGTATCTCACCTGCTAGCTAATGGCTTTCTAAAGTCCCTGAGAGTCCTTGAAAGCAGATCATCAGGGCCTGGTACCTTGTTTCCTTTGAATCTGTCTAGTTGTCTGTCGACCTTGATATCACTAACCATACTGACCTGGTCAGTATGGTTATTGATTTCTGGGATTTCGTTTACATCCTCATGTGCACAAACAGAGAAAAATAAGTGTTCAACAATGATACACGTTTGTCACTAACAGTAAGCTGACCTGAGTTGCATTTAAGTAGGCCTAAGACCTATCTTTACCTTGATATTATGTCTATATACCTGAACGAAATCTTTAGTGTCGATCTTTGATTCCCTGGCGATCTTAACCATTCATTCCTCTCTTATTCCTTTCATCCCTCTCTTATTCCTCTCCTCCCTCTCTTATTCCTCTCCTCCCTCTCTTATTCCTCTCATCCCTCTCACTTTTACAAGTCACCTTGAACAAGAAGGGAACATTCTTCCTTGTAATTCTCGTATTCCATTTCCATCGCATTTCCTTTCTCATTTCCCCTGAACTTTCTCCTTGATCATTTTCATCCAACTCTGCTGTCTTTCCTGCTGTTGCTGCTGGTGATTCTTCCTGCTGTTCCTAGTAGTCCTGATGGCTCTTGCTGTTATTGCTGGTAGTCCTGATGGTTCTTAGTGCTGTTTCTGCTTGCGGTGGTGCTTGGAGTGGTAATCACCAGGAGGGAGGGAGTGAGGGAGTCATGTCTCCAGAACAACAACAATGGTGGTGCCGCCAGCCGCCATCACAACAACAATAACACAAACAGTGTCCAGCCTGACTCGTAATCACTGTGTGCCCCCGAGGGCTGGGGAGAGGGGGAGAGAGAGAGACGTGAGGGACTCTACATCCAGTTCCGGATTTAGCGTCCAGAGGTAAAATAGGCAAGGAAGGAATGATACAAGAGAGATGGGAGGAAAGGATGGAGAAGAGGTGGGAGGGAAGGAAGGAAGAAAGACGGAAAGGAAGGAAGGATGAATGAGAGGTGAGAGGGAGAGATGGAAGGGAGAAGGAGAGGCAGGAGGGAAGGTGATCAAGGCATTTGTGAAACAAAACCTCACGTCTATAAACATGATCAGTAGCATCATCACTTCGAAGAGGAAGACATGAAGAGGAAGACATGAAGAGGAAGACATGAAGAGGAAGACAGCAAGAGGAAGACAGCAAGAGGAAGACATGAAGAGGAAGACAAGAAGAGGAAGACAGGAAGAGGAAGACATGAAGAGGAAGACAGGAAGAGGAAGACATGAAGAGGAAGACATGAAGAGGAAGACATGAAGAGGAAGACAGGAAGAGGAACACAGGAAGAGGAAGACAGCAAGAGGAAGACAGGAAGAGGAAGACAGGAAGAGGAAGACAAGAAGAGGAAGACAGGAAGAGGAAGACATGAAGAGGAAGACAGGAAGAGGAAGACAGGAAGAGGAAGACAGGAAGAGGAAGACAGGAAGAGGAAGACAGGAAGAGGAGACAGGAAGAGGAAGACAGCAAGAGGAAGACAGGAAGAGGAAGACAGAAGAGGAAGACAAGAAGAGGAAGACATGAAGAGGAAGACAGAAGAGGAAGACAGAAGAGGAAGACATGAAGAGGAAGACAGGAAGAGGAAGACAGGAAGAGGAAGCCCAGAAGAGGAAGACATGAAGAGGAAGACATGAAGAGGAAGACATGAAGAGGAAGACAGGAAGAGGAAGACAGGAAGAGGAAGACAGGAAGAGGAAGACAGGAAGAGGAAGACAGGAAGAGGAAGACAGGAAGAGGAAGACAGGAAGAGGAAGACAGGAAGAGGAAGACAAGAAGAGGAAGACAGGAAGAGGAAGACAGCAAGAGGAAGACAGGAAGAGGAAGACAGGAAGAGGAAGACAGGAAGAGGAAGGACAGGAAGAGGAAGACAGGAAGAGGAAGACAGGAAGAGGAAGACAGGAAGAGGAAGACAGGAAGAGGAAGACAGGAAGAGGAAGACAGGAAGAAGGAAGACAGCAAGAGGAAGACAGGAAGAGGAAAGGGGACAGGAAGAGGAAGACAGGAAGAGGAAGACAGGAAGAGGAAGACAGGAAGAGGAAGACAGGAAGAGGAAGACAGGAAGAGGAAGACAGGAAGAGGAAGACGGGAAGAGGAAGACAGGAAGAGGAAGACATGGAAGAGGAAGACAGCGAAGAGGAAGACAGGAAGAGGAAGACGGGAAGAGGAAGAAGAAGAGGAAGACAGAAGAGGAAGACAGGAAGAGGAAGACAGGAAGAGGAAGACAGGAAGAGGAAGACAGGAAGAGGAAGACAGGAAGAGGAAGACAGGAAGAGGAAGACATGAAGAGGAAGCAGGAGAGGAAGACATGAAGAGGAAGACAGGAAGAGGAAGACAGGGAAAAAGGAAAGGGGAAAACAGGAAGAGGAAGACAGGAAGGAAGAGGGAAGGGGAAAGACAATAAGAGGAAGACAGGAAGAGGAAGACAGGAAGAGGAAGACAGGAAGAGGGAAGACAGGAAGAGGAAGACAGAAGAGGAAGAAGGAAGAGGAAGACGGGAAGAGGAAGACAGGAAGAGGAAGACAGGAAGAGGAAGACAGGAAGAGGAAGACAGGAAGAGGAAGACAGGAAGAGGAAGACAGTAAGAGGAAGACAGCAAGAGGAAGACAGGAAGAGGAAGACAAGAAGAGGAAGACAGGAAGAGGAAGACAGCAAGAGGAAGAAGGAAGAGGAAGACGAAGAGGAAGACAGGAAGAGGAAGACAGGAAGAGGAAGACAGGAAGAGGAAGACAGGAAGAGGAAGACAGGAAGAGGAAGACAGGAAGAGGAAGACAGGAAGAGGAAGACAGCAAGAGGAAGACAGGAAGGGAAGACAGGAAGAGGAAGACATGAAGAGGAAGACAAGAAGAGGAAGACAGGAAGAGGAAGACAGGAAGAGGAAGACAGGAAGAGGAAGACAGGAGAGGAAGACGGAAGAGGAAGACATGAAGAGGAAGACAGGAAGAGAAAGACAGGAAGAGGAAGACATGAAGAGGAAGAAAAGAGAGGAAGACAAGGAAGAGGAAGACATGAAGAGGAAGACAGGAAGAGGAAGACAGAAAGAGGAAGACAAGAAGAGGAAGACAGAAATGAGGAAGACATGAAGAGGAAGACATGAAGAGGAAGACATGAAGAGGAAGACATGAAGAGGAAGACAAGAAGAGGAAGACAGGAAAGGAAGAATGAAGAGGAAGACAGGAAGAGGAAGACAGGAAGAGGAAGACAGGAAGAGGAAGACATGAAGAGGAAGACAGGAAGAGGAAGACAGGAAGAGGAAGACATGAAGAGGAAGACAGGAAAAGGAAGACAGGAAGAGGAAGACATGAAGAGGAAGACAGGAAGAGGAAGAAGAAACAATGGAAGGTGAAATGTCAGATACTGTCCATCCAGACGTCACCAAAATGATCTCACAAGTACTGGTACTCTCACAAGTACTGGTACTCTCACAAGTACTGGTACTCTCACAAGTACTGGTACTCTCACAAGTACTGGTACTCTCACAAGTACTGGTACTCTTACAAGTACTGGTACTCTCACAAGTACTGGTACTCTCACAAGTACTGGTACTCTCACAAGCACTGGTACTCTCACAAGTACTGGTACTCTCACAAGTACTGGTACTCTCACAAGTACTGGTACTCTCACAAGCACTGGTACTCTCACAAGTACTGGTACTCTCACAAGTACTGGTACTCTCACAAGCACTGGTACTCTCACAAGTACTGGTGCTCTCACAAGTACTGGTACTCTCACAAGCACTGGTACTCTCACAAGTACTGGTACTCTCATAAGTACTGGTACTCTCACAAGTACTGGTACTCTCACAAGTACTGGTACCCTCACAAACACTGGTACTCTCACAAGTACTGGTACTCTCACAAGCACTGGTACTCTCACAAGTACTGGTACTCTCACAAGTACTGGTACTCTCACAAGTACTGGTACTCTCACAAGCACTGGTACTCTCACAAGTACTGGTACTCTCACAAGTACTGGTACTCAAGCACTGGTACTCTCACAAGTACTAGTACTCTCACAACTACTAGTACTCTCACAAGCACTGGTACTCTCACAAGTACTGGTACTCTCACAAGTACTGGTACTCTCACAAGTACTGGTACTCTCACAAGTACTGGTACTCTCACAAGTACTGGTACTCTTACAAGTACTGGTACTCTCACAAATACTGGTGCTCTCACAAGTACTGGTACTCTCACAAGTACTGGTACACTCACAAGTACTGGTACTCTCACAAGCACTGGTACTCTCACAAGTACTGGTACTCTCACAAGTACTGGTACTCTCACAAGTACTGGTACTCTCACAAGTACTGGTACTCTCACAAGCACTGGTACTCTCACAAGTACTGGTACTCTCACAAGTACTGGTACTCTCACAAGTACTGGTACTCTCACAAGTACTGGTACTCTCACAAGCACTGGTACTCTCACAAGTACTGGTACTCTCACAAGTACTGGTACTCAAGCACTGGTACTCTCACAAGTACTAGTACTCTCACAACTACTGGTACTCTCACAAGCACTGGTACTCTCACAAGTACTGGTACTCTCACAAGTACTGGTACTCTCACAAGTACTGGTACTCTCACAAGTACTGGTACTCTCACAAGCTCTAGTACTCTCACAAGTACTGGTACTCTCACAAGCACTGGTACTCTCGCAAGTACTGGTACTCTCACAAGTACTGGTACTCTCACAAGTACTGGTACTCTCACAAGTACTGGTACTCTCACAAGTACTGGTACTCTCACAAGTACTGGTACTCTCACAAGCACTAGTACTCTCACAAGCACTGGTACTCTCACAAGTACTGGTACTCTCACAAGCACTGGTACTCTCACAAGTACTGGTACTCTCACAAGTACTGGTACTCACAAGCACTGGTACTCTCACAAGTACTAGTACGCTCACAACTACTGGTACTCTCACAAGCACTGGTACTCTCACAAGAACTGGTACTCTCACAAGCACTGGTAATCTCACAAGTACTGGTACTCTCACAAGTACTGGTACTCTCAAGCACTGGTACTCTCACAAGCACTGGTACTCTCACAAGTACTGGTACTCTCACAAGTACTGGTACTCTCACAAGAACTGGTACTCTCACAAGCACTGGTACTCTCAAAAGCACTGGTACTCTCACAAGTACTGGTACTCTCACAAGTACTGGTTCTCTCACAAGTACTGGGACTCACAAGCACTGGTACTTTCACAAGTACTGGTACTCTCACAAGTACTGGTACTCCCACAAGCACTGGTACTCTCACAAGTACTGGTACTCTCACAAGCACTGGTACTCTCACAAGTACTGGTACTCTCACAAGTACCAGTACTCTCACAAGTACTGGAACTCTCACAAGTACTGATTCTCTAACAAGAACTGGTACTCTCACAAGTACTGGAACTCTCACAAGTACCGGTATACTCACAAGCACTGGTATTTCACAAGTACTGGTACTCTCACAAGCACTGGTACTCTCACAGGTATTGGTACTCTCACAAGCACTGGTACTCTTACAAGTACAGGTTCTCTCACAAGTACTGGTACTCTCACAAGCACTGGTACTCTCAAAAGCACTGGTACTCTCACAAGTACTGGTACTCCCACAAGTACTGGTACTCTCACAAGTACTGGTACTCTCGAAAGTATTGGTACTCACAAATACTGTCACTCTCACAAGCACTGGAACTCTCACAAGCAATGGTACTCAAACAAATACTGGTACTCTCATAAGTACTGGTACTCTCCCAATTACTGGTACTCTCACAAGCTCTGGTACTCTCACAAGCAATGGTACTCTCACAAATACTGGTACTCTCACAAGCACTGGTACTCTCACAAGTACTGGTACTCTCACAAGTACTGGTACTCTCACCTGCACTGGTACTCTCAGAAGCACTGGTACTCTCACAAGTACTGGTACTCTCACAAGCACTGGTACTCTCACAAGTACTGGTACTCTCACAAGCATTGGTACTTTCACAAGTACTGGTACTCTCACAAGTACTGGTACTCTCACAAGCACTGGTACTCTCACAAGTACTGGTACTCTCACAAGTACCAGTACTCTCACAAGTATTGGTACTCTCACAAGAACTGGTACTCTCACAAGCAATCTTACTCTCACAAATACTGGTAATCTCACAAGTACTGGTACTCTCCCAATTACTGGTACTCTCACAAGCACTGGTACTTTCACAAGCAATGGTACTTCACAAATACTGGTACTCTCACAAGTACTGCTACTCTCATAATTACTGGTACTCTCACAAGTACTGGTACTCTCACAAGTACTGGTACTCTCACAAGCACTGGTACTCTCACAAGGACTGGTACTCTCACAAGCACTGGTACTCTCACAAGTACTGGTACTCACAAGTACTGGTACTCTCACAAGCACTGGTACTCTCACAAGCACTTGTACTCTCACAAGCACTGGTGCTCTCACAAGCACTGGTACTCTCACAAGTACTAATACTCTCACAAGTACTGGTACTATCACAAGCACTGGTACTCTCACAAGCACTGGTACTCTCACAAGTACTGGTACTCTCACAAGTACTGGTACTCTCACAAGCAGTGGTACTCTCAAGTACTGGTACTCTCACAATTACTGGTACTCTCACAAGTACTGGTACTCTCACAAATACTGGTACTCTTACAAGCACTGGTACTCTCACAAGTACTTGCACTCTCAAAAGTACTGGCACTCTCACAAGTACTGGTACTCTCACAAGTACTGGTACTCTCACAAGTACTTGTACTTTCACAAGTACTGGCACTCTCACAATTACTGGTACTCTTACAAGTACTTGTACTCTCACAAGTACTGGTACTCTCACAAATACTGGTACTCTCACAAGTACTGGTACTCTCACAAGTACTGGTACTCTCACAAGTACTGGTACTCTCACAAGTACTGGTACTCTCACAAGTACTGGTACTCTCACAAGTACTGGTACTCTCACAAGTACTGGTGCTCTCACAAGTACTAGTACTTTCACAAGTACTGGTACTCTCATAAGTACTGGTGCTCTCACAAGTTCTGGTACTCTCACAACTACTGGTACTCTCACAAGTACTGGTACTCTCACAAGTACTGGTACTCTCACAACTACTGGTACTCTCACAAGTACTGGTACTCTCACAACTACTGGTACTCTCACAAGTACTGGTACTCTCACAAGTACTAGTACTCTCACAAGTACTGGCACTCTCACAAGTACTAGTGCTCTGACAAGAACTGGTACTCTCACAAGTACTGGTACTCTCACAAGTACTAGTACTCTCACAAGTGCTGGTGCTCTCACAAGTACTGGTACTCTCACAAGTACTGGTACTCTCACAAGTACTGGTGCTCTCACAAGTACTGGTACTCTCACAAGTATTGGTACTCTCACAAGTACTAGTACTCTCACAAGTACTGGCACTCTCACAAGTACTGGTACTCTCACAAGTACTGTTACTCTCACAAGTACTAGTACTCTCACAAGTTCTGGCACTCTCACAAGTACTAGTACTCTCACAAGTACTGGCACTCACAAGTACTGGTACTCTCACAAGTACTGGTACTCTCACAAGTACTAGTACTCTCACAAGTACTGGCACTCTCACAAGTACTGGCACTCTCAATTACTGGTACTCTCACAAGTACTGGCACTCTCACAAGTACTGGTACTCTCACAAGTACTGGTACTCTCACAAGTACTGGTACTCTCACAAGTACTGGTGCTCTCACAAGCACTGGTACTCTCACAAGTACTGGTACTCTCACAAGTACTGGTGCTCTCACAAGTACTGGTGCTCTCACAAGTACTGGTACTCTCACAAGTACTGGTGCTCTCACGAGTACTGGTACTCTGACAAGTACTGGTAGTCTCACAAGTACTGGTGCTCTCACAAGTACTGGTGCTCTCACAAGTACTGGTGCTCTCACAAGTACTGGTACTCTCACAAGTACTGGTGCTCTCACAAGTACTGGTGCTCTCACAAGTACTGGTGCTCTCACAAGTACTGGTGCTCTCACAAGTACTGGTACTCTCACAAGTACTGGTGCTCTCACAAGTGCTGGTACTCTCACAAGTACTGGTACTCTCACAAGTACTGGTGCTCTCACAAGTGCTGGTACTCTCACAAGTACTGGTACTCTCACAAGTACTGGTGCTCTCACAAGTACTGGCACTCTCTCAAGTACTGGTGCTCTCACAAGTACTGGTACTCTCACAAGTACTGGTACTCTCACAAGTACTGGTACTCTCACAAGTACTGGTACTCTCTCAAGTACTGGTACTCTCACAAGTACTGGCACTCTCACAAGTACTGGTACTCTCACAAGTACTGGTACTCTCACAAGTACTGGTACTCTCACAAGTACTAGTTCTCTCTCAAGTACTGGTACTCTCACAAGTACTGGTACTCTCACAAGTACTAGTACTCTCACAAGTGCTGGTGCTCTCACAAGTACTAGTACTTTCACAAGTACTGGTACTCTCACAAGTAATGGTTGCTCTCACAAGTACTGGTACTCTCACAGAGTTTTTGGTGCTCTCACAAGTACTAGTACTCTCACAAGTACTGGCACTCTCACAAGTACTGGTACTCTCACAAGTACTGTTACTCTCACAAGTACTAGTACTCTCACAAGTTCTGGCACTCTCACAGGTACTAGTACTCTCACAAGTACTGGCACTCACAATTACTGGTACTCTCACAAGTACTGGTACTCTCACAAGTACTAGTACTCTCACAAGTACTGGCACTCTCACAAGTACTGGCACTCTCAAGTACTGGTACTCTCACAAGTACTGGCACTCTCACAAGTACTGGTACTCTCACAAGTACTGGTACTCTCACAAGTACTGGTACTCTCACAAGTACTGGTGCTCTCACAAGTACTGGTACTCTCACAAGTACTGGTACTCTCACAAGTACTGGTGCTCTCACAAGTACTGGTGCTCTCTCAAGTACTGGTACTCTCACAAGTACTGGTGCTCTCACAAGTACTGGTCTCTGACAGTACTGGTAGTCTCACAAGTACTGGTGCTCTCACAAGTACTGGTGCTCCTCACAGTACTGGTGCTCTCACAAGTACTGGTACTCTCACAAGTACTGGTGCTCTCAAAAAGTACTGGTACTCTCACAAGTACTGGTGCTCTCACAAGTGCTGGTACTCTCACAAGTACTGGTACTCTCACAAGTACTGGTGCTCTCACAAGTACTGGCACTCTCTCAAGTACTGGTGCTCTCACAAGTACTGGTACTCTCACAAGTACTGGTACTCTCACAAGTACTGGTACTCTCACAAGTACTGGTACTCTCTCAAGTACTGGTACTCTCACAAGTACTGGCACTCTCACAAGTACTGGTACTCTCACAAGTACTGGTACTCTCACAAGTACTGGTACTCTCACAAGTACTGGTACTCTCACAAGTACTGGCACTCTCTCAAGTACTGGTGCTCTCACAAGTACTGGTACTCTCTCAAGTACTGGTACTCTCACAAGTACTGGTACTCTCACAAGTACTGGTGCTCTCTCAAGTACTGGTGCTCTCACAAGTACTGGTACTCTCACAAGTACTGGTACTCTCACAAGTACTGGTACTCTCACAAGTACTGGTGCTCTCACAAGTACTGGTACTCTCACAAGTACTGGTACTCTCACAAGTACTGGTACTCTCACAAGTATTGGTCTCAGTAGTAGTAACCAGTTACCAGTAACCAGTGTACCAGTAGTTGACTCACTACCAACCGTCTCTGCCTGAGTCACTGTCTGTATTCATATTGTGCTGACCACAGCAGTATTCAAAGATCCCCTCACATATGGGTACTGTGGGCGGCAGTCAGTGATACGAGAGTGAGCAAGGAGATAGGCAGGCTGTTTGGGCGCTCCCCACATTGTCTGTAATTATACATGCTACCAGCCTACGTGAGTATTACTTTACCCTATCCACGTATCGAACTCCCACATGATAAATGGTGGCACTGGTGTAGAGCGTGGATTTAAGTTTTTACGGGTAATTCAAGATGTTAGAAGACTGTTTGTGAGTAGCCGGCAGTGTCAAAGGTGAACCGTCTCACCCACCAGCTACTCGCTCCCCTCACAACCTCACAACCTCCAGCCTGCAAGCCTGTTGCAGCCGTTTTTTCAAGCTTCCTGGCTTAGTTCGTGTGCTAATTGCTTCAATCTCCGAGGTTGAACCCGGAATTTTGCAATTAAGCCAGACAGTAAGCCAGACTGTGAAGTGAAGGCCAGTCAGCCTATCATCCTCCTGTCTCCTATGCATCCACCTGCTCCTCCGTGCTGTGTGCATCGTTACACGTCTTCCAGTCACGCATTCCGTGGGTTAAGCCAGTCAGCCAACCCCGCTTCTAACCCAGCTGAGAGAGAAAGTAGGAGCCACGCAAGTTCAGAGTCTCTGAAGTAATCGCCCCTCAGTATCGCTTTGTGCTCCCTTTTGGATGCTAAGCGTGGTTTTTCACCATTCCTGTGGCATAGAGTGGCTTTCAAGCCCCCTTTCGTGGTATGAGGGGAGGGTTTTCCAAGCCCACCCGAGAGTAAACACCCACCACCTTCTACTCACACCCCCCCCACCACCAACCCCCCACCACCAGCCACCCAACCTCTCACCTGTGGTTGTTTGAAAACCCTTGAAAACCGGGGTCCTAATACTTTTTTGGCTCACATAATTGGTCAAGAATTAGCGAGCCCCCGAGGATAAGCCAATTATGTGATTCACCGAGAAAGCCTTTTCTTCACGACGACATGTGAGTGTGGCGTCCTCACTGCGAGGACAACCTTCCCCCACACCAGTCATCACCTGACTACTACAGACTTCATGAAATTTTTCTTTTTAAGACTTTTTTGCATTAAAGAATTTGCGGGGGTTGAGACATTTAAGAAAAATTTCTTGGTACTCTAAACCTTTGTGTTTTCAGTGTAGACTCAGTGTTTTTTTTTTGACTCTTTTTTTTTGCAATTTTTTTCAGTGTTTTGGTCATCTTATTTTTTTTATCTGTTTTTTTTTTTATCCCTACTCCTGTCTTAGTAAGTTTATTGGTATGACCAGTCATACTCTGCGTGAAGTGTTCATTTTTTTACGTGTTTCTTTCGCGTTGTTTTTCTCCATAATTGTCATTGTATTTCATGCATGATATTTACCCCAGTATACCAAAAATTTTCCATTTTTTTCTATGGGTTTTCTTTTTTTCAGCCGATGTCTCATTCCCTAATTTTTTTCGCAGACTGTTACCATTATTTTTTTACAGTAAAAATTTTTTTCGTATCAGTCACCAAGATTTTTTTTAAGAATAACTAAAAAAAATAAAAAATGAAATTTTGTGTGCCCCGCCACTGTAAGTGTTTTGTTCCCTGCCCGTAAGTTTTGTTGCCCTGCCACTTAAGTTTGGCCCCGCCCCGTAAGTGTTACACATCCCGTTTTGTTCCTTTGTTTTTTTTTTTATTCATATTTTTTATTTCTTTGAAAAAATTCACTCTGATGCAATTTCATTATTTTTAACGTAAAGTTTTTTTCTTTACCTTTTGAGTAAATTTTTTTTTGTCTAATTTACAATTAGAGTTAAAGTGTTCAATCAGTTTTTTTTTCATTTTTTTTTATTTCAATTTAACCTGGTTTTCCCAGTGACATTTTTATACTGCGGATTTTTTTACATCTTAAAAATTTTTTTGCACTTGTTCTGCATGAATTATTTTGTGCACTTGTTCGCAGTAAAATATTTTTTTACACTTGTTCTGCAGTGAATTTTTTTGTTGCACTTTTCTCGTGAATTATTTTCTTTATTGATATTTTATAAATTATATTTTAATTTTGTTTATGCATTCTTAGAAAATACTTAAATTTCCCATTTAACAATTTAGAAATTTTATTTTCTATTTTTTTACATTGTTTTTAAAATTTTTTATTAATTAATTTCTTTATAGCAAGATAAAGACAGCTCATTTTGCTTTTAATTCAGTCTCCAGTAATATTTTTACTTTTTATATTTCAAAAATTTTTTTTTATCTTGCCAATAGTTTCCCCTTACATTTAGTTTCCTTTCCCCTTGCAGGGTTTTCTTAACATTTTTTATTACTTCTCAGAATTATTGCTCTCTTTTTTTTTCAATTCTAGAATTTTTGTATCATTTTTATTGTTCATTTTTTTTGCCTTTTTTGTTCTCGTGCAACTTTGCCCTTATGTCTCACATAAACCCTCAAGTGATCTTTAGTGAATGTCGCACTCAGACCTCTCAGGCTACTGTTGCTCCTGTCACAGTCCCCACAGTTCTTAGCGCTGACAGACCGACCCAACACCGAGATACTAAGTTAACTCGGATTTCCCCTTTATGCGTTTCCTTTTATTCAATGGCCCCGTACAAGTCTTGAAGCATGGGCGGCCTTCGTTCCGGTTAATGCTCTAGTTGAAGGTCCCCCTTCAACTTATCAGCTTGCTAAAGAAGCTCTTCTCGATCCCCTGCTGCTGTTCACGTGTTTGCCTCCTGAAATGCGGACTTCAGGAATCTTACTAAGTGGCACAAATGAGGAACTGATTCGTTTTTCCTTGTCCCATAAAAACAGCTGATCCAATGTCGTTCTTGGGGAACTAGTGAATGCACCCCCATGAGGGGGGGGGAACTTATGCATTTGCTGTTAGATTAGACAAACTTCTATCACATTTATAAAATCTGTCCAGTCATCAGCTTTTCTCCTGAAGAGGCAAAAACCATTTACAGAATCCTTTTCAAAATACACTTTTGGAGCAATCAAAGAACTAATGCCCCCCTGCTTCTGGGGGGGTTATGGGCTTTTCCCCCTCCAACGTGAGATGGAACCACTTACACCCTTAAATCATGACTTTTTCCTTGTCCCCCCAGGGTATTTCAATGATTAAAAGAATTTCACACCTATGCCTCATCTGCACCACCTCTTGTTTGCCCACAGAGACAAATCGTGGTCGTCAACCATCCAGCAATCACCAAGGCCAATTATAAACCCGTATAATCATAGTACATTCAGTAACCATATCGGGGGGGACTTGTTACAGCTGGGTTTTTCCTGGCCATTTTTCAAAAATTGTCCTGATAGTTACCCTAAAGACGTCGTACTGATGATGAGTACCCAAAACTTCCTACTGTACTTATCATAGAATACATAGACATGACCCCCTTTGGGGCAATGCCTCTATAACCTTCAGTACCTAGGTCTTTCCGTGCCTTTTCCACCGCAAAACCTAGAGGAAACAACGTCGTGGTTCCCCAAAAATAACCAAACCAGGCTCATTCTTCCAATTTGGGGGAAATTCGAGCGCCCAGTCCCAAAACCCCCCATGGTACAGTAGGTGAAATGAGTACACCATCCCCCCTTTACAATTCCTTTGAAGCCTTTAAACAGCCCCGAGAAAGACAATCCTGCTGATGATGTTGCTTCACATGTCCCGACAAGATGATTTTGGGGATAAGTGGGAAAAATCCCTTTTTTGTACAATCCACCTTTTTGTTTCACATAACTTCCAATCAACCATAGCCCTATAGGGGAAGCATCTGTTTTATAATGCGCCCCCATTTGTTCATGGACTCGGTGGCAAGTCAATATTTTATCAGTTTTTTTTAAGAAAGCAGTTAGACATGTCCTTCTCGTAGAACCGACTCAGTGTCCTCCCCTTAATGGGGTAGCTGGTTTTTCACCTGCGTGCCAGGCGGGCTTCCCTAACCTTTTCTATTCAAGGGAGAGATTTTACTGTTCCTTCCTTGTTGTCGACCGATTACTTTCCCTTGACCTTTTGCGGCTTGCTTCCATGCAGACTTAGCTTGTGCTCGCCCCTTTGAACGGGATGCCCCCAAAATTTATGACTTGATCGAAAAAAACCATTTTGGGGTTACCACTTGGATCAAAAATCTTCATACTGCGCAGAGTAGATGTAGGGATTAAGTCCTTACAAGCAAAGCATTCTCCAGTAGCGTACCCAAGCAGTCAGGCACTGGAAATTTCGTCACCCCGTCTGCGTTCCACCTATCCTTCAGACGGGGATATGTGTTGCCTCAATGCCCAGGGACACTCGGGGGGCCTTTGAGGCACAACCTATCCCTGCAATGTCTGCTAGTTCAATATAGTTTTTTCCAAGGGACCCCCTTGTCGGAAAAAAATTACTTGCAACTATAAGCCATCTCTTGTTGTGTCACATGCCGCTGCAGAAAGACTTTTTTCTGTCCACTATGCCCTCACTAGAGTGCCCTGTAGTTGTTCCTGGTTTCCAATGGGAAAACGTCCAAAGTTGACATTGATTCTAAAAAGTAAAAGGCCTTTTTGGAACCATCCTTACATGTTGTAAGAGATAGTAAGATCCATTTCTTCCTACCAACATTTCGGTCACAGTGTTCGCCTCGAGAAAATACCAACTTTTGACCTGTTCACTATCCTTCCCCTTTTTCAGTAAGGATGAGTTGCCCACCTGACCAGTGGGTCGGTGCTTTTCCCCGGGGGGGGGGAGACCTCACCATTTTCACTGGATCAATCTTTTTCCCAAACCATTTGGGGAGAAAGATTAGCTCCCACTGACTTCCCAATAAGTCAAGCGTTGTTGACTCTGTTGAAAAAACGTCGTAAAGCCATTGCCTTACCGGGTGAAAGATGGGTATAACGAACTTATTGTCCTATCGTATTCCACTTGAACCCTGAACTAGACCTATCAATACCTGCGTAAAAATGCCTCTTTCAAAGTTGCTGCCGCAGAAGAATTGATCAACAAAGCCGATGATGGATTATTGCACGCAATTCCCTTTGGAATGCACCCTTGATATAGTACCTAAAAGGATGGTACTTGGCGCCCATGATTGATTTTAAAAAGTTAAACGCGAAAACTATTCCGATCGCTTTTCCCTCCCTGTACGGGGAATTTTTTACGAAATTTTGGAGATAAAAAGTTTTTTTTCAACCCTGGATTTTTTAAAAGGGGTTTTTGAAAGTCCCCTCACGAGGACACCCAAAGAACAACTGCATCTCCACTCCTAAAGTCATTAATCACTTCCTCCGTAGGCATTTGATTACGATTTTCCCCCTATCACGTTCTCAAGGCCTGACTAATATCTTTAAAGGGGGCCCTCAAGGGTAATCACTTAGGGTGTACTTGATGACTAATCGCATGCTAAAGACGGGGATACACACTTGAAAAACTTGATGAGAACTTGAAAGCTTGAAGAAGCCAATTTAAAGTCAAACGTCTAAATGTCAATTTTCAGATCAGAAATTAAGTTTCGGGTCACGTAGTCACTCCTAAGGGTTACAACTGACCAAAGTAAAGTAACTGCGTACAAAATTTTCCCTTTCCCAAAACCTGATGCCATAAGATCCTTTGTGGGTAGCAGGTTTTTTTTAGATCTTTCATTGCCAATTTTTTCTTCCATAGCTGCTCCTCTAACTATTGCTTTTAAAAAGATGCCCTTTTTTTTTTTGGGACCCCTTTCCTCAAGAAAAGGCATTCCCCAAAATCTAAAAAAAAAGCTAACATCTCTCCAATTTTGAAAATTTTTCCCGATTTTTTTAAGCCCTTTTATCTGACAACTGACTAGTTCAATTGGGATAGGTGCCGACTACCAAAGACCGATGGGAAGTACAAAGAGTTGCATTTCAGCCAGTCCTTACGAAGGTGAACGTAAAATTATACAGAACGAGCAAGAAGCTTTAGCAATAGTATGGTCTTTAAAGCACTTCCGAGACATTATTTTTATCATACTCTTTCATGTCTTGACAACCAGCCCACGAACCTTTTTTCCAGAACAAACAAACCACTGGAAGGTTTGCCAAAACCCTTTACTATCCAGAGTTCAATCCCCCCTTTAGCATTTACCGGCAAGTCAAATGTATCGCTTATCGGACATGTTTTATAGTAACTGCAGACCCTCCATTTAGGCTGAAGAAAAAAAGGTGCCAAAAACAGATCCCAGTGGGCTGGTGTGATTTTGATTTCCCCCCAGGAAGATCTTATTTTGACTGTGAAGCCACCACACCCACAGTGACTTTGTCATGAACCAAAAAAATTTCTGTATCGAAAAAACCATTGGTACTCCTAGCAGAAGATATACCAGTTGTAATTCCACAGTCCCTTATGAAAGTAGCCTTACAGCTAGTTCACGATGTTTCAGGGGTTTTCACACCCTGGGATGGGTCGTTCTAAAACAAGCCTGATTGAAATACTTTTTGGCCTCGTAGGCAACTATATTTTTTAGTATGTTAAAAATGTAGTGTCTGCATCAAAATAAAAGGTAAACAAAGGTCCTAAATGCAATCCAAGTGTATCCAACTACTAACGAACCGTGGAAAGAGTTGCGCTAGATTTTTTAACTAATTTTTCCCAAAGTTCTCTCCCGGGCAAAAACATCTAGGTAATGGTAGACCATTTCCCAGATATTTTGAGTTAGTTCCTAGCAGAAAGACTGCCAGACAGTACTAAAGCTTTAAAAAAAAGCATTACTGCAGGGATACCACCCCTAAATCCCTATAAAATAATGGGGGTAATTCTGTAATAATCTTGAAAATTTTTTGTACCTAGTACAAATCTCTAAATTACCCTTGTTCCTCATCATCCTGCCACAATGGGTTAGCGGAACGAACCAATAAGAAATTTTTTGAGTCTTTAGAGCCACTATCCCAAACCCAACAGTGAACTTGGGATGAAGTTTTACCTGATTTGGGAGTGTCTATAAATTTTTGTTTACAAAAGTTTTTATAGGTGACACCTCCACATTATCTTTTACGGTGTAGATAAACGTTTGCCTTAAGTTGTTATATTCTAATCCGAAAAAAATTACAACCCTGATGATTTCAAGCAAAACCCTACCAGCTTAGCTCAAAAGTGTTTTTAGAAGAATCCGTGAAACATTCAAAAACAACAGCAAATTTACAAGATCCGCAAACACCCGAGCAAAGCCATCCAAAATCAAAGTAGGTTCGAGAGTTATGCTGATTAACTTGTAACAAAACATCTGCAATGCCAAAGCTTGATCAAAATTTGTTGGGTCCTTATCGAGTAATTGAACATATCCTGGTAATAAGTATAAGGTATAGAGAGATTAGTAACTGGTCAGTATAAGAATCGCATTTAGTATCATATGAAGTTAGTATGTGATGATAATGATGTTCCAACCCAGACCAATGTGACAGACTCTGACAATCCTCCTGAGCCTGTATCTCTCTTCCTCTGGATACCCAGTTCAGACGATCAACCTGAATGTCGTTATTCTCCCTACTACACGACAGGTATTTGAGAATCCTCAAGTATCATTTGTACCATCCATCAGGATTTGCCTCAAATACAGCATGAGTTAGCCAATGCAGCAGAGTTTTGATCCTCCCAGAGATGACACCCATTCTGCATATGTCAACCTACCTAGCAGAGTTGGGGTTAAATGTAAAATAACACTGTATAGATGAATAAATTACAGTATAAACTTATCAATGTTCAAGAATTTTTTTTTTGTGTTCATGTTTCTCTCCGCATCTGGAGAGTTAACAGTCCCTAGATTGAGTGCCCGAATCTGCCTTTTCTGTTAAACACTCTTTCTTTGTAAATACTAATTCCTTCTCAGAATCCGTAGATCACATGAATACAGATCGATCGATCAAATTTTTTTATCACTTATTGTGTAATCCAATGTTGATTGTTTTTCTTTCGATGAAGTTGTGCTTATTTTATACCTTGTATTGCAATACGGTTTCATTTACGTAAGCTTCCATCCAATGTTCTACTATGTATGTTATATAATGTTTCTTTGTTGTGTACTTTGACCATTGTACGAATCAGCCAAGCCCGTACACCTGCCACTCTATTTTATTAAGTTGTATGTCGAGACGACATACGTTAGCATCGCCGAGCCTCTCAGTAGTAGTAACCAGTTACCAGTAACCAGTGTACCAGTAGTTGACTCACTACCAACCGTCTCTGCCTGAGTCCACTGTCTGTATTCATACTGTGCTGACCACAGCAGTATTCAAAGACCCCCTCACATATGGGTACTGTGGGTGGCAGTCAGTGATACGAGAGTGAGCAAGGAGAATAGCAGGCTGTTTTGGGCGCTCCCCACATTGTCTGTAATTATACGTGCTACCAGCCTACATGAGTATTACTTTACCCTATCCACGTATCGAACTCCCACATGATACTGGTACTCTCACAAGTACTGGTACTCTCACAAGTACTGGTACTCTCACAAGTACTGGTACTCTCACAAGTACTGGTACTCTCACACGTACTGGTACTCTCACAAGTACTGGTACTCTCACAAGTACTGTTGCTCTCACAAGTACTCGTGCTCCACAGTACTGTACTACTCACAAGTAACTGGTACTCATCACAATACTTGGTGATTCTCCTCACACGTACTGGTACTCTCACAAGCACGGACTCTCACAAGTACGGTGCTCTCACAAGTACTGGTGCTTCATCACAAGTACTGGTACTAGCTCACAAGTTTCTGGTACTCTCACAAGTACTGATGCTCTCACAAGTACTGTTACTCTCACAAGTACAGGTACACTCACAAGTACTGGTGCTCTCACAAGTACTGGTACTCTCACAAGTACTGGTACTCTCACAAGTACTGGTGCTCTCACAAGTACTGGTACTCTCACAAGTACTGGTACTCCTCCTCACAAGTACAGGTACTACTCACAATTACTGGTTTCACCTCAAATCTGAATCTAGACATGACTGGCTAAGTCAGCATCCTGGAAGACTCCAGCAGACACCATCGTTTGTATGGAGAATACAGTCATACAATCTAGAGGATACAGTCATACAACCTGGAGAATACAGTTATACAACCTGCAGAATACAGCCATACAACCTGGAGAATACAGTCATACAACCTGGAGAATACAGTCATATAACCTGGAGAATACATTTATACAACCTGCAGAATACAGCATACAAACTGGAGAAATACATTAAACAACCTGCAGAATACAGTCATACAACCTGGAGAATACAGTCATACAACCTGGAGAATACAATCATACAACCTGGAGAATACATTTATACAACCTGCAGAATACAGTCATACAAGCTAGAGAATACAGTCATACAACCTGGAGAATACAATCATACAACCTAGAATACAGTCCATACAACTATAGATTACAAACAATCATACAAACCTGGAAGAAAACAATCCATACAACCTGGAGAATACAGTCATACAACAAGCTAGAGAATACAATCATACAACCTGGAGATACAATTCATACACAAACCTGGAGATACAGTCTACAAGCTAGAGAATACTGTCATACAACCTGGAGAATACAGTCATACAACCTGGAGAATACAGTCATAGAACCTGGAGAATACAGTCATACAAGCTAGAGAATACAGTCATACAACCTGGAGAATACAGTCATACAACCTGGAGAATACAGTCATACAAGCTAGAGAATACAATCATACAACCTGGAGAATACAATCATACAACCTGGAGAATACAGTCATACAAGCTAGAGAATACAGTCATACAACCTGGAGAATACAGTCATACAACCTGGAGAATACAGTCATAGAACCTGGAGAATACAGTCATACAAGCTAGAGAATACAGTCATACAACCTGGAGAATACAGTCATACAAGCTAGAGAATACAATCATACAACATGGAGAATACAGTCATACAACCTGGAGAATAGTCATACAACCTGGAGAACACAGTCATACAACCTTCAGAATACAGTAATACAACATGGAGAATACAGTCATACAACCTGGAGAATGCAATCATACAACCCTGAGAATACAGTCATACAACCTGCAGAATACAGTAATACAACCTGCAGAACGCAGTCATACAACCTGCAAAATACAGTAATACAACCTGCAAAATACAGTAATACAACCTGCAAAATACAGTAATACAACCTGCAAAATACAGTGATACAACCTGCAAAATACAGTAATACAACCTGCAAAATACAGAAATACAACCTGAAAAATAGACAGTGATACAACCTGCAAATACAGGAATACAACCTGCCAGCAATACAGATATACAACCGAAAAATAGCAGTGATACAACCTGCAAAATACAGTAATACAACCTGCAAAATACAGTAATACAACCTGCAAAATACAGTAATACAACCTGCAAAATACAGTGATACAACCTGCAAAATACAGTAATACAACCTGCAAAATACAGTAATACAACCTGCAAAATACAGTAATACAACCTGCAAAAATACAGTCATAACACCCTGGGAGATAATTAGTATTGAAACAAGATCAAATAAATTAGAAAATAAATCACTGAAATTAACAAAATAACAAAAACATTGAATAAAAAAAACTGATCAGGAACTAAAAAATTTCTTTCAAAATATTTTTTTGACTTCGAACTTTTTGGAGAAAATTGAAAAAAACAAAAAAAAAAAAACCCAGAGAATTATTCAATTCGTCCTGGAAAAAAATATATAATAACTTTAATAATTTGCTTCTTTTATCAAATAATAAATTTTCAGTTTAGTTTTATTTATGTGTTTATTCATCCTTCATTTATCCCAGAGATTTTCATTTTTTTAGCAGCCTCGGGGGGAGATTTACCCCCTCACCCCCTTTGTATGTGCTGACGTAGAGCGTTGTATTGTACTGCCTGTGTTGTACTGCTGGTAGTACTGCCGCTGCTGACCGTACTGCAGGTACGTACGTACGTACGTACGTTCTGACCCGTACAACGGCAGGACTTGTACCGTTGTTAGTGTGTGGGAGACACAACAGTCACGAGGGTCACTGCCTCACCAGGCACCTTCCTGTCACCGTTAATGTTACCTCAACAGTCACGTGATACTTGCACTGCAGCTGACAACAGTCACGTGATACTGGCACTGCAGCTGACAACAGTCACGTGATACTGGCACTGCAGCTGACAACAGTCACGTGATACGGCACTGCAGCTGACCTAACAGTCCACGTGATACTGGCACTGCGGCTGACAACATACACGTGATACTTGCAATGGAGCTGACAACAGCACGTGATACTTGCACTGGAGTCTGGACAACAGTCACGTGATACTGGCACTGAAGCTGACAACAGACACGTGATACTTGCAATGGAGCTGACAACAGTCACGTGATACTTGCACTGGAGCTGACAACAGTCACGTGATACTTGCACTGGAGCTGACAATCAGTCACGTGATGCTTGCACTGGAGTTGACAACAGTCACGTGATACCTGCACTGCAGCCTGCAACAGTCACGTGATACTGGCACTGGAAGCGACAACAGTCACGTGAATACTACTGGCACTGCAGCTGACAACAGTCACGTGATAGTGGCACTGCAGCTGACAACAGTCACGTGATACTGGCACTGGAGCTGACAACAGACACGTGATACTTGCACTTGGAGCTGACAACAGTCCACGGAATACTGGCATCAGCAGCTGATCAACAGTCACGTGATACTGCAACTGCAGCTGACAACAGTCACGTGATACTGGGCACTGAAGCTGACAACAACACTGATACTTGCACTGAGCTGACAACAGTCACGTGATACATGCACTGGAGCTGACAACAGTCACGTGATAGTGTGCACTGCAGGCTGACAACAGTCCGTGAAACCTTGCACTGGAGCAGACAACATCACGTGATACTTGCACTGGAGCTGACAACAGTCACGTGATACTTGCACTGGAGCTGACAACAGTCACGTGATACTTGCACTGGAGCTGACAACAGACACGTGATACTTGCACTGGAGCTGACAACAGTCACGTGATACTGCACTGGGCTGAAAACAGTCCACGTGATACTGCACTGAGCTGACAACAGTCACGTGATACTTGCACTGCAGCTGACAACAGTCACGTGATACTTGCACTGGAGCTGACAACAGTCACGTGATACTGGCACTGCAGCTGACAACAGTCACGTGGAAACTGGCACGCAGCAACAACATGTCCCACGTATACTGGCACTGCAGCTGACACCAGGTCCACGTAATACACAAATAACCCGTACATTTAAAAGAGAGGAGCTTACGACGACGTTTCGGTCCGTCATAGACCATTTTTTTTTTAAACAATTTACAAAGCCACTCTAACGAAAAGGAGAGGGAGTATATATAGGCCAGCAGACATGGACGGGACAAGAGAGGTAGTAGCGGAGGTAGTAGGTAGTAGTGGTGGGTTTGTAGTGGTGAGTAGTAAGTGGTGGAGGTAGTAGGGGTGGGGGAGTAGGTAGTAGGGGTGGAGGTTTTGTGTGGGGGAGGATAGTGGTGGGGGTAGTAGGGGTGGGGATTGGGTAGTATGGTGGATGTTGTAGTGGGGAGGTAGTAGTGGTGGAGGTAGTAGTGGGGGAGGTATAGTATAGTGGTGGAATGGAGGAGTAGGGGGTGGAGGTATAGTATAGTGGGGGAGGGAGTAGGTAGTAGTGGTGGAGGTATGGGTATATTAGTGGTGGAGAAAGTAGGAAGTGGGGTGGAGGTTGGGTATAGGGTGGAGATAGTAGGTATATGGTGGAGGGTAGTAGGAGTAGTGGTGGAGATAGTAGGTGTAGGGGAGGTATAGGGGGGTGGTGGAGAGTGGGGGAAGTAGTGGTGGAGGTAGAATGGTATTAGGGTGGGGGGGGGGTTTATTTTTATTGGGGGGGAAATATGATTTCTTATATAAAAAAGGTTATTTGGGGGTTTTTAGGGGGAGAATTAAATTGGTGGATTAGGATATTAGGAGTAAATATATTGGGGTAAATTGGGGGGGTTTTAAAATATGGGTTTTTAAAAATAAATTTATATATATATTTTGGAATTTTTATTTGGGGAAAATTTTTTTTTGGGGGGGCAAATTTGGATGGATTTGGGGGAAAAGGGGGATTTTATATTTAAATCGGTATTTTTTAAATTATATTATAAGGGTATATTTGGAGTTTTAAATATTAGGAATATTTAGGGGTGGATTAATGGATATTTTTAAAGGGTAAAAAAAATTTTTAGGGGGTTTTATAAAATATAATAATTTAGTAGTGTTTGGGGGTTGTAGATTTTATTAGGTTATATATGGGGTAGTACTAGGGGGATGAAAGGGTATTAGGGTATGTGGGGAAAACTATTATTTTGTTATAAATTGGGGGGAAATTAGGTAAGGGGAGAATTTGGGGGGGGGGTTTGTAAATAGGTTTTATATTTATTTGGATTTTTGGGATAGTAGACAGGGGGGGATAGTCTAGGGGGGGTTTTATTTAAGGAATATGGGGGGGGAAAAAGGTAGTGGGTCTTTCCTAAAAGGGACCCCCAAAGCTGGGCCCACGGGCGGGGCCCACGGGGAACTGGGCCCAAAGGGAATAGGGCCCACGGGAAAACTAGGGCCCCGGGGGAACGTGCCCCAAAGGGAACGGGCCCCAAAAGGGGGGGCCCCCAAAGGGAAAAACCCCCCCCCAAAAATTCCCCAAAGGGAGGGCAAGACCGGAGGGAGAAAAAATAATAAAAGAAAAAAAAACCCCACGAAAAAAACCCAAAGAGAAAGGGGGAAAGGGAAAGAGAAGAAGAACCAAAGGGAATAAATTTTCACAGGTGTTCTGAATTTCGGAGCAAAATTTTACAATGCATGGAGAGGAAGGCTCTACAAGGGCAAGCCACACTAAACTCTACAAAGGAAAAGTTGATATAAGGGAAAATCAACCAAAGGCGACTGTTAAAGTTGGAATTTTGGGGAAAACAGTTTTACAAAGACCATCAGTGTGAGACTGTGATCTCGACTGACAGAAAAGAGCATTGTTATGCAGCAAACCTAACCACTTTTGTCTCCATAAGTCTGCCAAAAAAGATCGGCCAGTTTCCCCCGAGGGACTGAAGAGGACAGAGGAAAAAAAGACAGAGGACCCAGGAGCTCTGTAGAGGGAGGAGAGGTATGAACGAGATTAGTGCGAAGAGTGTTAGTCTGGCGGAAAGTAAGTTTGATGTCTAAGGAACGGAGAGAGTTGTTGAGGTTAGAAAGACCGGACCTCCCTCTACATGGCTGACACTGCAGCTGACAACAGTACGAGGTTGACACTGCAACTGGCAACAGCACGTAACTGACACTGCAGCTGACAACAGTACGTGGCTGACACTGCAGCTGACATCACATTATACACTCAAATCTTCTAGATACAACTTAGTGATGCAGTGCTTGAAGGAGGCTATCAGGTCTGATCCGAAGGGATGGTGATACCACTTCCTGGGATCAAGAGCCCATCACCGGAATCAGGATACTCTCCAGTGAACTTACGTTCAGCATGGAGAGTTGTCTACCCACAGCTGCCTCTACACGTTCATTACCAGTGAGCGATATTACCAGTGAACGACGCCTCATTACAGTGAACGACACCTCATTACCAGTGAACGATACCTCATTACCAGTGAACGACACCTCATTACCAGTGAACGATACCTCATTATAGTGAACGACACTTCATTACCAGTGAGCGACACCTCCATTACCAGTGAACGACACCATTACAGTGAACGACCTCCATTCCAGTGAAAAGACACTCCCTTAACAGTGAACGACACCTCCATTACCAGTGAACGACACCATTACCAGTGAACGACACCTCCATTACCAGTGAACGACACCTCCATTACCAGTGAACGACACCTCCATTACCAGTGAACGACACCTCCATTACCAGTGAACGACACCATTACCAGTGAACGACAAACCCCCATTACCAGTGAAAAGACACATTACCAGTGAACGAACCTCCATTACCAGTGACGAGACCCATTACCAGTGACGACACCTCCATTACCAGCAAAACGGACCCATTACCAAATGAACGACACTCCATTTCCCGTGAACGACACCTCCATTACCCGTGAACGACCTTAACCCTGAACGAACCTCCATTACCAGTGAACGACACTCCATTACAGTGAACGACACCTCCATTACCCGTGAACGAACTCCATTACAGTGAACGACAAACCATTTTCCAGTGAATGACCCTCCATTACCCGTGAACGACACCATTACCATGAAGACACCTCCTTCCATGAACGAACCCAATTACCAGTGAACGAACCCCCATTACAGAAAACGGGAAAATTACCCCGTGAACAAAAACCTACAATTTACCAGTGAAACGACACCTCCATTAAAAGTGAACGAACCCCAACCAAACGACACCATTACCAGTGAACGACACCTCCATTCCCAGAAAACGGACCATTACAGTGAACGGCACGTTAATTACAGTGGGGGAAAAAACGCCAAAATTTAAAACGAGCAATTAAAAAAAACCCTTAAAAGGGGGACTTGATTTGGCCTTAAAAATGTGAAAGACATATGGGTTCATCAAGGGGGGGGGGGGGAAGTGGGTGGGGGGGGGAGAGAGGGAAAGGGGAAAAGGGGAAAAGGGAGTGGAGTGGGTGGGGAAGAGGGGGGGGGGAGGAGTAGAGAAGGAGGGGGGAAGGAGGAGTTTTGTGGGGGGGGGGAACGGAAGGAAAAAAAAAAAAAAGGGGGAGGGGTTTTGGGGGGGGTTGGAGGGGGAGGGGGGGGGGGGGGCCCCTCCCGGTTTATGAAAAGTTTTTCATTAAATTTTTCTATTCCTGGTGAGAGTGAAATTAAAAGGGGGGTTTAAGAGTGAGAGTGAAAGAGAGGTGGGTTTTGTGAGAATGAAAAAGGGAGTGGAAAAAAGGAGAGTAAAAGTGGAGTGAGAGAAATGGGAAAATGGGGGTAAAAGGGAAATATAGCGAGAGTGAGAGTGAAAAGGTGAGAATAAAAAGTGAGAGCGAGGGGGAGGAGAGAGAGAGACTGACTTTGCACTTTAACTTGTTGGGGAATAAACCCGGTTTTCTTGTATGTGAGTCGAGGGCAGCCACGTTGTATTTAAAAACGTTTTTTTGTTACTGTTTGTTTGCTGTTACCGTCTTTTTAATACCCTTTTGTTTTTTGTTTCTTTTGTTTTTTCCGTTTCTTTTGTTATTTCCGTTTCTTTTATTCTGTTTCTTTTTGTTATTACGTTTCTTTTTTATTACCGTTTTTTTTTATTACTGTTTCTTTTTTTTATTTCCGTTTTCTTTTGTTTTACCCTTTCTTTTTTTACTGTTTCTTTTTTTATTCCGTTTCTTTTTTATTTCTTTTTTTGTTATACTCTTTTATTAGTTTTTTTTGTTTTACCTTTCTGTATTATTAACAACTTTTATTAAATTTTAAAGTCTCGGGTTTTTAAAATTCCTAAACTTCAGTCAAAAAAAACTGTTTGAAGTATTAATGCAAAAATTTAAAAAAAGCCCTGGAATCTTTTTCCGGGAAAGTTTCCAGGAATTTTCGCGGTTCATGGGTTTAAAATCCGTCGCACTTAATTTCTTATTTAATCTCTTTCTCCCAAAAGCAGAAATAGAAAACTGTTTTTCATGCAAAAACATAGTCGTCCACATTGAGTTCTCCAACCATTTACGGTCATGTTACATGGGGTTTAGATCTACTAGGTTCAATGGAAAAAATTCAATTTATATCTACCTTTTCCAAATTTTTTTAAACCAGAGAAGAACAAATTGGGTCCAAGGGATTAAATTTTTTTGGTCATTTTCCCCTATTAAAGTATTCCCCAAAACAAGGGTTAAGTTTCCATCCCCCGCAGTTATCTGGTAGAAAAAATATAGGCAATTTTTGGGGGGTGTGGGAATTTGTTTCCACCCGATTTCCATTCGAATGGGTTTTAAGCAAGTTTTCTTTACAATTCTTTGATTAAGTTTCCTAATTATTCCTTTTAAATTAATTTAATCTGTGTTTTATTGGGGAAGGGAAAAAATCAAAGTTTTTGGGTTTTTTTTTTCCCCCTTTGTTCCCCCTTTTTTTTTGTCCAGTTCTTTAAACTTTTAAATTAAGAACAGGTTTTTTTTTGGGGGGTGGGTTTTTTAGGAAGGAACAAAATTTAAATTTTTTTTTTTCAACAATTGGGCCCAGAATTTTTTTACCCCTTTTAAAGTGGCCCCTCCAGGGGGATCAGGGCCTGATCAACCGGGTTTTTTTACTTCTGCCCCCACGTATCCAAAGTACGAAAAACCCCGCCCGGCTGATCGAGTACTGACTTAGTATTTATCCCCTTCTTTGAAGAAAAGGGGTTTTTTTTGGGTGTTGATGTTGAACAGTCTTTGGGCCCCGGACACTTATTGTGTTTTCTCTTAGGTACTAATGGCGCCCTTTTTTTCATTAGGGGTCTTTGCACCGCCTGTTAACCTTTTGTTGTGGTAGGGAGGCGCCTATTTCTCATAAACAATAATCTTGAAATAAAATTTTTGCCCCTGTGTGGGGAAACGTTTTTCCCCATTAAAGATACCCAAGTGTTGCACATGGTCTTAAAATTTAACAAATTGTTTGGGTTCTCTGAACCCCTTTTTTACATTTATATTTGTGTCATTATGTGGTCAGGAGCCTCTTGATGCAGCATTATGTAGTCGGAGCCTATTATGCGTTTATGTTAGTCAGGGCCTTCAGGCATTTTTGTTCAGGACCTTCATTTAGACAGTCATTATGTGGGGCAGGGAGCCTTCATTGATGACATCATTTTGTAGTCAGGACCTTCATTGTTTACGTATTATGTGATCAGGGCCTTATTTTGGGCAGTCATAGTTAGTCAGGGCCTTATTTATGACAGCATTATGTAGTCAGGAGCCTTTTCATGATAAGTCATTTGTGGGCAGGAGCCTTCAAATTTATGCAGTCATTTTGTAGTCAGGAGCCCTTTATTGATGCAGTATTTTGTGAGTAGGAGCCTTTATTGTACAGTCTTTTTGGGGGAGGGGCCTTCATTAAAGACAGTATTATTTTAGTCAGGGCCTTAAATTGTTGACAGTCATTATGTGGGGTAGGAGCCTTCTTTGTTGACGCCCATTAGGGTGAGCCCAGGACCCTTTTAATTGATGACAGTCTTTTAATTTTAGTCAGGAGCCTTCATTAAAGACAGTCATTAGGGTTTTCAGGAGCCTTCATTGAGGCTTTTTAATGTGGGTCGGGAAAGCCTTTTTTTATGACAGTCTTTAAGGGAAGTAGGAGTTTTTATTATGACAGCCCATTTTTGTGGGGTCGGAGCCTTCATTGATGCAGTCATTATGTGAGTCAGGACCCTTTCATTATGACAGTTTTAAAAGTTGGCAGGACCCCTTCATTAAATGACGTCATTATGTAGTGGGAGCCTTCATTTGATGACATTCATTTGTAGTCAGGACCTCATTGTTGACAGTAAATTATGTGATTTAGGACCCTTCATTGTACAGTTTTTGTGAGTCAGGGGGCCTTCATTGATGACGGGCAAAAAGTGAGTCAGGAGCCCCCCTTTTATGAAGTCTTTAAAGGGGAGTCAGGACCCTTATTGATGAAAGTCAAAATGTTGAAAAGGAGCCTTAAATTGATGCGTCATTAGTGAGTCGGGAGCCTTCATTGATCAGTCTTTTAATGTGAGTCAGGAGCCTTATTGTTTGACAGTTTTATTTTAGTCAGGACCCTTTTAATTTGAGCCAGCTTAAATTTATTTAGGACCCTTTCATTGAGGGACTTCTTTAAATTTAGTCGGGCCCCCTTCTTGATAAAAGTCATTTTTGGTGAGTCAGGAGCCTTCATTGATGACAGTCATTTTGAGTCTGGAGCCTTTTTGGATGACGTCATTTTTTTAGTGGGACCCTTTCTTGGGTTAAACATCATTATGTGGGGAAGGACCCTTTTATTGATGACAGTCATTAGTGATCGGGGCCCTTTTTGGGATGCCATTATTATGTGAGTCAGGGGGCCTTCTTTTGTGACATTCATTATGTGGTCGGGAAAGCTTCATTGATGACAGTCTTTATTGAGTCGGGGCCTTATTGATGACAGCATTTGGGGAGTCAGGAGTTTCATTGATGACGGGTCATTATGTGATTCGGGAGCCTTTTTTTGGATGACAGTCAAAAAAGTGAGTCAGGGCCTTCTTTTGATGCCAGTAAATATGTGAGTAAAGGACCCTTTTATTGAGGGACATTTCATTATGTGAGTCAGGACCCTTTCTTTGATGACAGTCTTATGTGAGCCCGGGACCTTTTCATTAAATTGACAGTCTTTATGTGAGTCAGGACCCTTTCATTAAATGACAGTCATTATGTGAGTGGGGGGCCCTTAATTGATTACAGTCATTATTTTGGAGCGGGAAACCTTTTTTTATGACGGGTAAATTATGGGGAGTCGGGACCCTTTTTTGATGACAGTCATTATTTTGAGTCGGGAGCCTTTTTGAGGGACAGTCTTTATGTGAGCCCGGGAAAGATTATTGATGACAGTCATTATTTGAGTCAGGACCCACATTGAGACAGTCATTATGTGAGCGGGATCCTTTAAAAGATGCAGTCATTAGGGTGATTCGGGACCCTTCATTGATGACAGTAAATTATGTGATTCGGGACCCCTTCATTGATGAAAAGGTCATTTTTTAGTCGGGGCCCTTTCATTGATGACAGTCATTTTTGGAGTCAGGACCCTTTCATTGATACAGTCATTAGGTTAGTGGGGAAAGGCCTTCTTTGGATGAATATTATTTGGGGTCGGGGAGCCTTCTTGATAAACAGTCCATTATTTTGGTCAGGACCCTTCATTTGATGCCCAGTCATTATTTTAGTCGGGAGCCTCATTGATGACAGTCATTTGGGGGTTCAGGAGCCTTAATTGATGCGTTTTAAATGTGAGTCAGGACCCTTCATGAGGGACAGTCTTATGGAGTAAAAAGCCATCATTTTGACAGTCATTATGTGATCGGGAGCCTTCTTTGATGCCAGTATTATGTGATTTCAGGAGCCTTCATTGATGCAGTCATTATGTGAGTAGGGCCTTCTTGTTTACGTCATTATGTAAGTCAGGAGCCTCATTGATGACAGTCATTATTTTGGGGTCGGAGCCTTCATTGAGACAGTCATTATGAGTCGGGGAGCCTTCATTGAGACATTCATTATGTGAGTCAGGGAGCCTTCTTTGATGAAAGTCATTTTTTGTGATCAGGGGGCTTCATTGATGACAGTCTTTAAATTTTTATCGGGACCCTTTTCCTTGGGATGACAGTATTATGTGAGTCAGGACCCTTTCATTAAATGACAGTTTTATTTGAGTCAGGATTTTCATTGATGACACCCTTATTGAGTCAGGAGCTTCATTGTTTGACATTTCTTTTATGTTAGTCAGGACCTTCTTTAAATGACAGTTTTATGTGAGTCAGGAGCCTTTTTTGTTTAACATTCATTATTTAGTGGGGGCCTTCATTGATGACAGTCATTTTTAGTCGGGAAAGCCTTCATTGTAAAGAGTCATTTTGGAGTGGGGACCCTTTTCATTGATGAAGTCATTTGTGAGTCAGGGGCCCTTAAATTAAGCCAGTCATTATGTGAGTCAGGACCCTTCATTGTTGACAGTCATTATGTGGGGTCAGGAGTTCATAAAGGCAGTCATTATGGGAGTAAGGACCCTTCTTTGGGAAACAGCCCTTTGTACGGGAAAGCCTTAATTGATGACATCTTTAAAGGGTGATTTTGGACCTTTCATTGAGACAGTCATTTGGAGTCAGGAGCCTTCATTGATGCCCAGCCCTTTATGTGGGGTAAAGGACCTTTTTTTGATGCCCAGCCCTTTTTGTGATTTCAGGACCCTTTCCCTTTGTGCATTTCATTATGTGAGCCCGGAGCCTTCTTTGAGACATTTCAAAAAGAGATTTAAGGAGTTTTTATTGATGACAGTCTTTTATGTGGGGTGGGGGACCCTTTCTTTGATGACAGTTTTAAGTGATCAGGAGCCTTCATTATGACATCATTATTTGATCGGGACCTTCTTTGGGAGAAAAGATTATGTGGGGTCGGACCCTTCTTTTTAAAGGGGGACGTCATTATGTGAGTCGGGGACCCTTTCTTGTTGACAGTCTTTTTTGGGGAGCGGGACCCTTCATTGATGACATAAATTATGTGGGTCAGGACCCTTCATTAAATGACGTCATTATGGGGCAGGGCCATCATTGAGACGTCAAAATGTAGTCGGGGACCCTTTTTCATTGATGACATTATTATGTGAGTAAAGGAGCCCTTCATTGATGACAGTCATTTTTTTTGGGGTAGGAGCCTTCATTGATGACAGTCTTTAATTTTATTTTCAGGAGCCTTCATTTGACAGTCTTTATCAAGGAGTCAAGTTCCATTGTTATACTTATATTTCCTTTACATGTAGGAAACAAAAATTCCCGAAAAACGAAGAATTAGACACATCGTGATCTTTTTGTAAAACGTTTCCCCATCCTGTGTATTTATCATTTGAAATTTCAAGGGGGATAATTGGAAGAAATAAACTATTTTAAAAAAATTTTGGGGTACTCAGTCCCTAGTCTTGGATTTAAAGTGACGCCCCACCGAAATATGTATATTTGGGACCTTCAAGACTAGATTTACCTTCCCCAACCCCAAACTGGGGGAAATTTAAAATTACCTTCTTTTGTTTTATAGTTCTACTGCCCTTCAATTATCCCCCTTGAATTTTACAAAAAAGGGCCACTGGAGGGGCGAATGTCTAATCCCCGATTTTTCCACATGGGCCTAATTTTCGTTAATTTTTTGTGCCAAAAAGGGGGGAAACCCACTTCACTTCCCAAAATTTTTTACGATAACTCAAAAAAAGTTTCTATAATTTTACCCTTAAGGAATTTCGATAAAATTCCCCAAATTCCCCTTATTTCCCGTTTTGTATGGGCGTATCTTTTGGGAAAAGAAATGACAGGGAGTGTCGAAAGGAACAATGGCACTGCGATGTATGGCTCCCCGGCCATTGTGGTGCCCCCAGCCGCCCAAAATTTATCTCCCCTTTAAAGAAAAGAAATTACTGAAAAGGTATCACATCAGCGCCAAACTTGTCCCCCCGAGGATATATTTTAAAAATACATTTTTAATATATATATATTTTTTAATATTTTTATATATATAAATATATATATATATATATTATATATATAAAAACAAATAGCTGTGTACATTCAGGGGGCGTAAAATGGGGGAAAGGGGCCCAAGGGGGCGGAATGTGGGTTCAGAAACCCACTACTACCCCCACTCCCCCCCCCGGGTAGTGGGTCTTGAAATGAGCGGGTTGCTAGGAAACTGTTTTTTTTTAAAGACTTTTTTTATTTTTTAATTTCGATTTTTTTTTTTTATTTTTCTATCCTCTCTTTATTTCCCCTCGCTAAAACATATCTTTCCCCCTTTTTTTTTTTCCTCTCTATTATCTTTTGATCCCCCTTTCCCCCCTTTCCGTTACCCTCTTCCTTCTCTCGGCATTGTCCTTTCCCATCTCGGGCCCCCATTTTCTTTTCTTGCTACTTTTTTCTCTCTCTCTCTCTCTCCCCCTTTCGCTTTTCCCCTCTCTTACTCCCTCCTTTCCCCCTCTCTTCTAAACCCCACCCTTTAAAAACCTCTCCCCTAAACCCCCCTTTCCCTCCCCCCCTACCCCCTACCCCCCCCCAAATTACACCCCCCCCCCTCCCTCAAAAATCCCTACCCCCAACACAAAAAATTATCTCCAGTTTTTCCCAAGTCTCTTTTCATCGTGCTTCTTTATAATTCCCGTTTTTTCGCCCTTGGGTCCATTCCCAAAAAGAAATTTCTATCCACGGCGGCGATTAATCTCCGTCGAAATTTTTTCCCCAGCCCCCACGCCCGGTGGGTTTAGCCCACCCCCATCACGCAGCCTAGGAGTTCAGAAACCAGGGAGGGGGGGGGAAAGGTATTTTGTACCGTTAGAAATGTGATAGTCTCATACCCCATGTGGGGAGGGAGACGATAGGTGGGCCGTAGTTGTGATAGTCTCAGCACCCAGGGAGGGAGGGGGTTTATTCCCTTTTCTTTTACCACAGTCTAAAAAAGTGTCTTTAGCCACCGGTAGCGGGTTACCCAGGGGTGCCAGCCATGAAAAGATTTTGAGCCCCACATGTCTTTTGGAGGAAAAATTAGCCCTTAGAAAAGGGGGGTGTGATGTCACCGGGTTTGTTTTTAACCATGAATTGACGGGGATACAAAAGAAGTGAAGGTGGGGTGGTGGGGAGGGGGTGGGGTTTTGGAATTAATCCATAAAGTGTGTTTTAACTTAAAAAGTATCGTCACAGTTAGTCGTTTTTTTGGGCCAAACGATTCTCCCCCTTTGTGAGATTTTGAAGAGGCCCCGGGGAAAGGGGTTTGGGGGACAGTTGAGGGGGTGTGTGAAAAAAGGGAAATTTCGATGAAACACAAAGAAGGGAGTAAGGGAGGAGATTAAGAAACAGTTCAGACAATGAAAATCTAAGGGGAAAGAGGGTTTCCCATGAAGACGGGGGAAATTAGAACAGACGGGGGAAAAAAGGTAGATGGAGTTTTGAGGATTTTGGGAAAAATGAAGTGTATCTACGAGGACAAAAAATTTTGGGAATGAACCGGAGTATATGTAACGCCCCTTTTTTTTTTAGGGTTTGTGAGGCAGGGGTTTTGAATGTTGCAGCAAAAAGGGCGGGAAACAGTTTATTATACTTGAAAACAATGTATGGGAAAGACACATAGGGAAACAGTTGGGTATTTTATTTCAAAAACGTTTGCCTACAAAGTGGGCTTCTTCTTCGAGTACAGAAAATTTATGGAAGCAAAAAGAGATTGAAGACGATGTAATCAGCCCCATCCCCCTTGGGAAGTTTTGAGGTGGCACCCCCGGGTTGGGGGAAAAAGGCATTTTTCCCGTAGTCTGAAACAATTTTGGGACAATAGGGAAACCCAAATATTTTTTAGACGAGGGACTGCCCACCTAAAAATTTTTAAAGGGGTGATGGACCGTTTAAAATCGTTTTAAGTCTCTTCTTTCTATCAATTTCGAAATCAAACTGAAGAAGCTACTTTGTGGGCAAAAACTTTTCCCAAAATAAAGAACCAAAAACTGTTGATATGTGTCTTACCTAACAACCTTCGGAATTTTAAAACCCATTTTAATTTTAAAAACAATGTAATTTTGGGGCTTTTTGAAAAAAGTCGATACTTTGAAAATTAAAAGAACAGTGTAGGTTCCAACGCTTAAATTAGAGTAGATTTGGGGGTTTGGTCGAGCTGGGTCGCACATTGACGGGGGGGAAATTTAAGCGGACGGATGAAAAGACTAAAAAATTACTTTTAAAAACGAATTCGGGAACAGAGTCCCAGCACTCTGAAGCATGGGTGGGAGTTTTTTCCAGGCTGGGGGTGGGGGGGTAGAGTGCCACCCATCTGAAGCAAAAGTGGGAGTGTTACAGTGTTTGGAGGGGGGAGGTGAGTGCAGCACTCTAAAGCGGGGTTTGGGGGTGTTACAGTGCTGGAGGTGGGAGGTAGAGTGCCAGCACTCTGAAGCATGGGTGGGAGTGTTACAGTGCTGGAGGTGGGAGGTAGAGTGCCAGCACTCAGAAGCATGAGTGGGAGTGTTACAGTGCTGGAGGTGGGAGGTAGAGTGCCAGCACTCTGAAGCATGGATGGGAGTGTTACAGTGCTGAAGGTGGGAGGTAGAGTGCCAGCACTCTGAAGCATGGGTGGGAGTGTTACAGTGCTGGAGGTGGGAGGTAGAGTACCAGCACTCTGAAGCATGGGTGGGAGTATTACAGTGCTGGAGGTGGGAGGTAGAGTGCCAGCACTCTGAAGCATGGGTGGGAGTGTTACAGTGCTGGAGGTGGGAGGTAGAGTGCCAGCACTCTGAAGCATGGGTGGGAGTGTTACAGTGCTGGAGGTGGGAGGTAGAGTGCCAGCACTCTGAAGCATGGGTGGGAGTGTTACAGTGCTCGAGGTGGGAGGTAGAGTGCCAGCACTCTGAAGCATGGGTGGGAGTGTTACAGTGCTGGAGGTGGGAGGTAGAGTGCCAGCACTCTGAAGCATGGGTGGGAGTGTTACAGTGCTGGAGGTGGGAGGTAGAGTACCAGCACTCTGAATAATGGGTGGGGGTGTTACAGTGCTGGAGGTGGGAGATAGAGTGCCAGCACTCTGAAGCATGGGTGGGGGAGTTACAGTGCTGGAGGTGGGAGGTAGAGTGCCAGTACTCCGAAGCATGGGTGGGAGTGTTACAGTGCTGGAGGTGGGAGGTAGAGTGCCAGCACTCTGAAGCATGGGTGGGGGTGTTACAGTGCTGGAGGTGGGAGGTAGAGTGCCAGCACTCTGAAGCATGAGTGGGAGTGTTACAGTGCTGGAGGTGGGAGGTAGAGTGCCAGCACTCCGAAGCATGGGTTGGAGTGTTACAGTGCTGGAGGTGGGAGGTAGAGTGCCAGCACTCTGAATGACAATATCTGCTCACTTCTGGCAAGACAGCTATTTAACGAATGATGGTGAATGTTTCTTCTTTGTTTTTAAAGGGGAGGAGGATGGGGGATGGAGTTATCCTACCTTGACGGAGTAAAAAAAATAATAATATCGGCGTAAGCCTTGCTTGCCTCTGCCAGCAGCTGGGGATTGTCTCAGTAGCCACGGCGAGCAGCCCGGGCAAGGCTTTAGTAATGTACCCTATTCTTAATCCAACAATTTTTTCCTCTCTTTCTCTCTCTCTCTTTCTCTCTCTCTCTCTCTCTCTCTCTCTCTCTCTCTCTCTCTCTCTCTCTCTCTCTCTCTCTCTCTCTCTCTCTCTCTCTCTCTCTCTCTCTCTCTCTCTCTCTCTTTTTTACACAGGGTTTGACAAGGTTAAGGATCCCTACCTATATTGACAAGCTATTTACAGGTTAATGATTCTTAACTTTATTGGCAAGCTAAGAGCTGTTACCTACATCAGCTCATTTGAAAGCATTTTTATTGTTATGAGACATGCAAGTAGGGAACAGGATGAAGTTGGAGCCATCTGTTAGCCAGCTGTGGACCATCTGTGGGCCAGGTGTGGACCATCTTGTGGGCCAGCTGTGGACCATCTTGTGGGCCAGCTGTGGACCATTTGTGGGCCAGCTGTGGACCATCTGTGGGCCAGCATTTTCATTTGATCAACTGACTTTATCTCGTTGACATCATTATGCTGTACGAATGTGTTCCATACTCGAGTCATCCTGGGTATGTATGATCTCAGATGGAGTATCCACTAGGAATTTTTATTGACTTAAGAAAAGCTTTTGACACAGTAAACCACGAAATCCTACTCCACAAACTTGACCACTACGGTATAAGAGGCCATGCGCTTGCTTATTTCAAATCTTACATTACTAATAGGTATCAGTACGTCACCATTAAAGACACAGCATCAGCAACACGGCCACTTGATACTGGAGTTCCGCAGGGAAGTGTCCTTGGTCCCCTGCTCTTCCTCATATACATCAATGACCTACCAAACGTATCCCAACACCTAAAACCCATTCTCTTTGCTGATGACACGACTTATGTCATCTCTCACCCTAATCTTGCCACCCTTAACACCATTGTGAATGAGGAGCTGATTAAAATATCGACTTGGATGACAGCCAACAAACTTACGCTTAACACTGACAAAACTTACTATATTATGTTTGGTAGCAGAGCAGGAGATGTACAAATTAACATTAAGATTGACACTCTAATTACCAGAAATAATGGGGGAAAATTCTTAGGCTTATACCTTGACAATAACCTGAATTTCAGCACCCATATCCAGCATATAGCCAAAAAAGTATCCAAAACGGTTGGGATCCTCTCCAAGATACGATACTACGTGCCGCAAAATGCCCTTCTCACACTATACCACTCAATTATTTATCCATACCTCACCTATGCTATTTGTGCTTGGGGATCAACAGCAGCAACACACCTAAAGCCAATAATAACCCAACAAAAAGCCGCAGTAAGAATAATCACTAAATCCCATCCCTGGCAGCACACCCCCCACACTCTTCAAAGATCTAAACTTACTCCCAGTTCAGTACATCCACACTTACTACTGTGCAATCTATATCTACAGGGCCTTAAACTCTAATATCAACCTTGACCTTAAACGCTTTCTTGATAGTTGTGACAGAACCCACAGGCATAACACCAGAAACAAACATCTCTACGACATTCCCCGTGTCCGACTAAACCTTTACAAAAATTCAATGTATGTCAAAGGCCCTAAAATCTGGAATACCCTACCTGAGAACTCTAGAAATGCAGACACATTCATCACCTTCAAAACTACCATTAGAAAACATCTTATCTCCCTGATACACCCCGTCAACTAACTTCACGAATACCACCTGGTGGTTCACACTTACACTCGCACACTCATTTGACCATAAACAGAAATATTAATCTCAGTCTTAATATAATGAATCCTGTGATACTCCAATACTGAAACTATATACTGTGCCAAAACAAAAGCATTCACACTGCTAAACTCACAAAATAGTATTTAGTCACTTAGCCATAATACCAACTTACCTCATAATTTGTAATATTTTACATTTAAGAATAAAACTAAGTATGCCCGAAATGCCTAGCCATGCTAAGCGTTCTAGTGGTACACTCTGTAATCACAATTTTACTACATGTAAACCAAACAATAACCAAATTTCTGTAAACTCAGCATTGTAATCCTTATAGAGAATAAACTTTGAATGTTCTGGAGAAGGGTACAGCCAGAGTGAAGTTGCTGCTTTCTGCCCGTCTTGTGGCATAAAAGCTTGTTTCACGCTGTCCTCGAAGAGGATCCAAGTGTGGTACTTGGCCTTTCTCTCTTTCTCTCTCTCTCTCTCACTCTCTCTCTTCTCCAACATTACTGCTGGCTCTTCCCCTTTCCCCTTCCTACGTCACTGCGTTTGTTTGTTTACGTTGGATGTGTGCGTGTGTGTGTACTCACCTAGTTGTACTCACCTAGTTGAGGTTGCAGGGGTCGAGTCCGAGCTCCTGGCCCCGCCTCTTCACTGATCGCTACTAGGTCACTCTCTCTGAACCATGAGCTTTATCATACCTCTGCTTAAAGCTATGTATGGATCCTGCCTCCACTACATCGCTTCCCAAACTATTCCACTTACTGACTACTCTGTGGCTGAAGAAATACTTCCTAACATCCCTGTGATTCATCTGTGTCTTCAGCTTCCAACTGTGTCCCCTTGTTACTGTGTCTAATCTCTGGAACATCCTGTCTTTGTCCACCTTGTCAATTCCTCTCAGTATTTTGTATGTCGTTATCATGTCCCCCCTATCTCTCCTGTCCTCCAGTGTCGTCAGGTTGATTTCCCTTAACCTCTCCTCGTAGGACATACCTCTTAGCTCTGGGACTAGTCTTGTTGCAAACCTTTGCACTTTCTCTAGTTTCTTCACGTGCTTGGCTAGGTGTGGGTTCCAAACTGGTGCCGCATACTCCAATATGGGCCCAACGTACACGGTGTACAGGGTCCTGAACGATTCCTTATTAAGATGTCGGAATGCTGTTCTGAGGTTTGCTAGGCGCCCATATGCTGCAGCAGTTATTTGATTGATGTGCGCTTCAGGAGATGTGCCTGGTGTTATACTCACCCCAAGATCTTTTTCCTTGAGTGAGGTTTGTAGTCTCTGACCCCTAGACTGTACTCCGTCTGCGGTCTTCTTTGCCCTTCCCCAATCTTCATGACTTTGCACTTGGTGGGATTGAACTCCAGAAGCCAATTGCTGGACCAGGTCTGCAGCCTGTCCAGATCCTTTGTAGTTCTGCCTGGTCTTCGATCGAGTGAATTCTTCTCATCAACTTCACGTCATCTGCAAACAGGGACACCTCAGAGTCTATTCCTTCCGTCATGTCGTTCACAAATACCAGAAACAGCACTGGTCTAGGACTGACCCTGCGGGACCCCGCTGGTCACAGGTGCCCACTCCGACACCTCGCCACGTACCATGACTCGCTGCTGTCTTCCTGACAAGTATTCCCTGATCCATTGTAGTGCCTTCCCTGTTATCCCTGCTTGGTCCTCCAGTTTTTGCACCAATCTCTTGTGTGGAACTGTGTCAAACGCCTTCTTGCAGTCCAAGAAAATGCAATCCACCCACCCCTCTCTCTCTTGTCTTACTGCTGTCACCATGTCATAGAACTCCAGTAGGTTTGTGACACAGGATTTCCCGTCCCTGAAACCATGTTGGCTGCTGTTGATGAGATCGTTCCTTTCTAGGTGTTCCACCACTCTTCTCCTGATAATCTTCTCCATGTGTGTGTGTGTGTGTGTGTGTGTGTGTGTGTGTGTGTGTGTGTGTTTACTATCAACAACACTAACGTCTTCTCCCGCCTTTAATGGATTCTTCCTTTCCTTTTTTTCCCTTTTATTTTTTTTCCTCCTTGTAGTTTTTTCCCCTGACCGTTCTCTTCCCTTTGTTGTTGTTGTTGTTGTTGTTGTTGTTGTTGTTGTTGTTGTTGTTGTTGTTGTTGTTGTTGTTGTTGTTGTTTGTTGTGGTGGTGGTGGTGGTGGTTATTTCGTCTTTGTTTTTCTCTTATTGTTAATTTCTTGTTGTTCTTGTCTTTTAGTGTTGGTATTTTCTCTTTTCTTTTGTTTTGTTTTTCTCTTTCGGTGTTGATTCAGAGTTTTGTTAGTAATCGACAGTTAAAAACACTTCTCAAACCATTTCAAAAAAATATGTCTGATATAATGATAAATATGTCTGATATAATGAAAAATATGTCTGATATAATGAAAAATATGTCTGATATAATGATAAATATGTCTGATATAATGATAAATGTCTGCTACAATGATAAATATGTCTGATATAATGATAAATGTCTGATACAATGATAAATATGGCTGATATAATGATAAATGTCTGATACAATGATAAATGTGTCTGATTTAATGATAAATGTCTGATACAATGATAAATATGTCTGATATAGTGATAAATATGTCTGATATAATGATAAATGTCTGATACAATGATAAATATGGCTGATATGATGATAAATGTCTGATACAATGATAAATATGTCTGATATAGTGATAAATATGTCTGATATAATGAAAAATATGTCTGATATAATGATAAATATGTCTGATATAATGATAAATATGTCTGATATAATGAAAAATATGTCTGATATAATGATAAATATGTCTGATTAATGAAAAATATGTCTGATATAATGATAAATATGTCTGATATAATGAAAAATATGTCTGATATAATGATAAATATGTCTGATATAATGAAAAATATGTCTGATATAATGATAAATATGTCTGATATAATGAAAAATATGTCTGATATAATGATGTCTGATACAATGATAAATATGGCTGATATAATGATAAATATGCTGATATAATGAAAAATATGTCTGATACAATGATAAATATGTCTGATATAATGATGTCTGATACAATGATAAATATGGCTGATATAATGATAAATGTCTGATACAATGATAAATATGTCTGATATGGTGATAAATATGTCTGATACAATTATAAATGTCTGATACAATGATAAATATGTCTGATACAATGATAAATATGTCTGATATAATGATAAATATGTCTGATATAATGATAAATATGTCTGATATAATGATAAATATATCTGATACAATGATAAATATGGCTGATATAATGATAAATGTGTGTGATATAATGAAAAATATGTCTGATATAATGATAAATATGTCTGCTATAATGATAAATATGTCTGATATAATGAAAAATATGTCTGATATAATGAAAAATATGTCTGATATAATGATAAATTTGTCTGATATAATGATAAATATGTCTGATGCAATGATAAATATGGCTGATATAATGATAAATATGTCTGATACAATGATAAATATGTCTGATGCAATGATAAATATGGCTGATATAATGATAAATATGTCTGATACAATGATAAATATGTATGTTACAATGATAATGATAAATATGTATGTTACAATGATAAATATGTCTGATATAAGTAATGTATCTGATACAATGAAAAATGTCTGATATAATGATAAATATGTCTGATACAATGATATGTCTGTGTGAACCACGATTAATTGGTATTATGGTAGCGGGGTTCAATGATACTTCTTCTGAGGCTTCTTTATTGTTAAGTTGTGGTGGGTACACAGGCTTGTGTGTTGTGCCCATGGCCCGGGAGGGCCATCCCACCAGAGAGAGCTACTAGTAGGTCTTGTGTCTTCCTGCAAGGCCGCTGTGTGAGTGAGAGTGTGTGGGACCAGCTTCCCACAGACCTGGACAGGCCCAGAGGGCAGCACCTGAGTGGCGCAAAATATGAACTAAGCTGGCAGACAGCAAGGCTGTCTGTGCAGACAATACAGGCTGTCTACATTCGCTCGGTCACCTACCTTGCGTCATCCCGACGCGATAATACTGGTGGTAAAAGAAACCCTGTCTCTCTCTCGTAGGAACAGGGCACAGAACACAAAATAAAAACATGTATATACATATGGACATGGAAAAAAAACTTCCTACAGGGAGGGAAGAAAAAAACATGTGGTTTGTGCTAAACATCGTGGTCATAGGCAATGAGCGTCGAAGGGCATCACTGCACGCCTTCCTGCGTCTGGACAGATACTGCAACACAGGAGATATCACTGCATCTGAGCTGTGACATAACAGGGTACGGTCTCCTCTGGAACAGTGAAGCAGTCATCATAGGAGTCGCTGCAGGTTTCACTCAACCTGGGGCGCGACATGCTGGTGCCCTCGAGTGAGGCGTCGACAAAACTCGGTAACTGGGCAGGACTTCTGGCAAGCGACTCAGGAGGTCACTTCTCGACTGGTACTGTCACTGGGCTGTCACTGCCGGCGAGCGTGGAGTGAGTTGTGGAACGAGTCATGGCAGAGACAACTGGGCGAAACATCTGGGAGTCATAACATCATACACCAGACTGCAGTGAGCGAGCTAGCAGTCAAAGTGACATCATCTTTATGCAGGCTGCTCACTGAAGCTTGTGACACGAGGCTGACAGCACCTGCTGACAGGGCTAACTGTGGCTTGACGAGTGTCATTCTCTCGGCAGTTAGAGTTATAGCAGAGGTTAGTCTAAGCGTCCCCAGACTTGTTTCTCTACATATAACTGCATTCTTAAGGTCTGGAGGTGAAGTGAAACAAATCTCGAGGGGAATCGTAGCAGGTACGATTCTGCAGAACATCACGAGTGACGAGCATAAGAGCTTTCTGTACAAGGGGGCTCGGGGCTCAGAGCTGACTGATAACAGCTGTCAAACGCACTGGTCACACCGGGTGACTTAGCACAGTGGTGCTACTCAGATCTGGCTCAGACCTCACTGGACACATGGAAACTACACACACCAGCGGTACATGCGGTACAACATGGCTTAAACTAGCAAAAGATGCTTTTCTGTGCACAAAACTGACACTAAGCCATACACTAACATGTGAGAACACTGACTGAGAGGAAATAATTAACACACGACATATATCTACTCTCAATCTTCTCGACAATACTGAAATATTTACTGAAACACACAATGTGGCATGTGTGATGTCAGGCGTGACGTTGTGAGGTGACGTCAGCAGTACTCTGACGTCAGCAGACATCTCGAGGTGACGTCAGGCAGACATCGTGAAGTCGGGCAGCATCGTGGGTGACGTCATGAAGTCAGCCAGCATCGTCGGTGATGTCAATGTGATGTAGGCAGCAGACCACAGCATGAGGCCTGGGACATCTGGCCTGGTAACCCACGTGGCTTGTAGATCCACATGACATCGCCCACACCCCACATGGCGTCGTGATCCACGTGGCGTGATCTACGTGGTATGCTGATCCACATGGCTTGCTGATCCACGTGGCTTGCTGATCCACATGGCTTGTTGATCTGCATGGCTTGCTGTTCCACATGGCTTGCTGATCCATGTGGCTTAGTGATCCACATGGCTTGCTGATCCATGTGGCTTGCTGTTCCACATGGCTTGCTGATCCATGTGGCTTAGTGATCCACGTGGCTTGCTGATCCACGTGGCTTCGTGATCTACATGGCATGCTGATCCACATAGCTTCGAGTGGCCTCGGGCACTCGGAAACACAGCTCTGGCGACCATTTCACACGGAAAACAGCAGAAAACACAGCAGAGGGAGTGAGTACATAGTGGTGGAGTGTGGTGGTAGGCTGGTGAGGTGTGAGTAGGGCGAGCGTGGCTGAGTGTATGGCGAGGGAGGATCTGGCCACTTCCTCCTCTCCCACCCACAAACACAGGGAGACACACTGGATGCAGAAATCACCACAAAACTCACCTCTGGCTTGCTGAAATGAACAACTGAGATGAACAACAACAGCAACATACAAGTGAAACTGAACACGTGACTTAAGAAACAGTGTGGGACACTGTAGCGTGGGGTCACTGGGACGCCACTTACAATTCTCGAAGAAATTCAGCAAATTTCGGCTAGATCCTGCTTGTACCTGTCTCTGGATGCTCAAACGTGCAGACACGACATCAGGATAACTCCTTCCCACCATTTATAATGGATGCATGAATGATAAACGTCTTCCCGAGGCTTCTTTGTTTATTGAAAAAGTCGTGGTGGGTACACAGGCTTGTGTGTTGTGCCCATGGCCCGGGAAGGCCATCCCACGAGAGGGAACCAGTAGTAGGCCTTGTGTCTTCCTGCTAGGCCGCTGTGTGAGTGAGAGTGTGTGGGACCAGCTTCCCACAGACCTGGACAGGCCCAGAGGGCAGCACCTGAGTGGCGCGAAATATGAACTAAGCTGGCAGACAGCAAGGCTGTCTGTGCAGACAGTACAGGCTGTCTACATCTGATATAATGATAAATATGTCTGATACAATGATAAATATGGCTGATATAATTAATATGTCTGATACAATGATAAATATGTCTGATATTATAAATATGTCTGATACAATGATAAATATGGCTGATATAATAAATATGGCTGATATAATGATAAACATGTCCGATGCAATGATAAATATAGTTGATATAATGATAAATATGGCTGATACAATGATAAATATAGCTGATATAATGATAAATATGGCTGATACAATGATAAATATAGCTGATATAATGATAAATATGGCTGATACAATGATGAATATAGCTGATATAATGATAAATATGGCTGATACAATGATAAATATGTCTGATACAATGATAAATATATCTGATACAATCATAAATATGTCTGATTAAGCATACAGACATATCTTGCGTTACACGATTACATGTCTTGCGTATATACGTACATGCACCTGCGCACATGGCTGGCATAGTATGCACACATGTCTTGCAGTGTACGCACATGTATGTGGCAGCATATATATACACACACACTCATGTCTATGTACACCTTGCAATATAGCGATCATGTATATCACATGAGAGTATACACATGTATGTATGACTGTACTGATAACAAGCGTATGTATACCTGCATTAAAGAACGGTACATGTACGCCCGTACAAATAAATTGCATCCGTATGACTGTAGTAATAAATCGCGTATGTTTGTATAGATAAATATGAAAAGTATTTATATGCGTATGTTTGTACTCGAGTATCGCAACAGTGGACTGTTTTTGCGTATTTTGCGGCGGCCCCACAAATATTTGTCTCTCCTCACCAGCGTAAGCAATTTAAATATTCATCAGTTAATTAGAGATAGAGAGAGAGAGATAGTGATAGAGGTGGAAACAGTGAGAGAGTTAGTTAACACTGTTATCAAGACTTGTTCCTCTGGTAGCATTGTAAATGGGTTGGGTAAATATTTTTTTTATTTCCTAGTGGGTTTGGCGTTGAGAAGGACTTGCCTAGTATGGGCCAGTAGGCCTGCTGCAGTGCTCCTACCTTCTCATGTCAAGCGTGGAAAATTGTTTTGTCGTGAGGCCGCTGCTGGGAAAACCGTCATCAGAATAAGACACTAAAGCAACATATGGGAATCTTGACTGAGGCAATGTTTCGCCTACACGGTGGCATTCATCAGTTCAATACAAAGAAGAACGGTGTAAAGAGATGAAGAGGAGTTTGAGGTAATCAGTCCCAGCTGCTGGGAGAACGATCATCAGAGACTGGAGGAGAAAGTGCGAGGAACATGGTGCAGGAGGCGCCACTGTTTACACCCAACACACCGGGAGGTAACAAAAGAAATGTAGCTAGCATTAAGGTCTAGTTTACGAGCAGTTGTGCTAGTTATGACGACTTTGTCGACTCTGCATCCCGAGCGCACGACTCACCCCGGGGGAGGTGGATACAGCTGTTGTAACGCAGGTGTTACTCATGTGTTACACAGTCGTTAATATGTGTTATGCAGCTATTAATATGTGTTATGCAGTTATTAATATGTTATGCAGTTATTAATATGTGTTATACAATTATTAATATCTGCGTTATACTGTTACAGACTCAGGTGTTATACCGTCGCAAATACTAGTGTAACACCCTCGCTAATACAGATGTTATGTTGTCACATATGTTATGTTGTCACATATGTTATGTTGTCACATATGTTATCCTCATTGCCGATGTATTTACTGGAATGATCATTACAGTCTTTACCAAGATAATAACATAGGGAAGGTAGGGAAACATGATAGGGGAACACAGGAGACAGCAGGGGTTGAATACCAGCAACCACTTACCCGACCAGTCTGGCAGGTTGTCCAGCACAGCTCGCAGCGCCTCCCTGTATCCTCACCAGCTTTCAGTCTCTTCGTTAATTTTGCATCAATAAAGAGGGTTATATCGGACTCAGTCTGGTATATCATTTATATAAACAAAACATAACAGTACTGGAGGTAATAATGAACCTTGCAGAACCCCGCCGGTAACTCACCCCCATCCTGGAGTCTGCTCCGGGACAATCACACTGTGTTCTTCCCCTTTAAGGTTCTCTGACCTACCTGAGTACGTTCCCTGTTGTACATAAATGGTGTACAGTACTGACACTACGAAAGAGGATATAATCTGGAGACTGTAGAATTGTGTACAAAAGATGAGGTAATCAGTCCCTCAGCCTGGAGTCGAGGTAATCAGTCCCTCAGCCTGGAGTCGACGTAATCAGTCCATCAGTCTTGAAAAGATTTTAAAGACTGGTGGACTGATTACATCGACTCCAGGCAGAGGGACTGATTACCTCAAACTCCTTCTGTTCTTCACCATTCTTTGTATGGACTGATGAAGCTACTGTGTGGCGATACGTTTCCTCAATAAAGGTACCCAAATGTTGCACATGTGTCTAACTTATCAGCTTATCGGTTATCTGAACCATTTACCTACATACATGTGTGTGTACACACATACACGCACACACGCACACACACACACACACACACACACACACACACACACATACACATACACATACACATACACATACACACACACATACACACACACACACACACACACATACACACACACATACACACACACACACACACACACACACACACACACACACACACACAAGCAACAAGGGGACACAGTTGGAAGTTAAAGACACAGATGAATCACAAGGATGTTAGGAAGTATTTCTTCAGCCACAGAGTAGTCAGTAAGTGGAATAGTTTGGGAAGTGATGTAGTGGAGGCAGGATCCATACATAGCTTTAAGCAGATGTATGATAAAGCTCACGGTTCAGGGAGAGTGACCTAGTAGCGACCAGTGAAGAGGCGGGGCCAGGAGCTTGGACTCGACCCCTGCAACCTCAACTAGGTGAGTACAACTAGGTGAGTACACACACACACACACATACATACATACATACACACACACACACACACACACACACACACACACACATACACACACACACACACACAGACACACACACACACACACACACACACACACACACACACGTACACACACACACACACACACACACACACACACCCCAACACACACACACATACATACACACACACACACACACACACACACACACATACACACACACACACACACACACACACACACACACACACACACACACACCACACACACACACACACACACACACACACACACCAACACACACACACATACATACACACACACACACACACTAAGTGCTCTAGAGAATGGAAAAAGTACAGAAGGCAAAGGACTCAGGAGAATAAAGAGATTAGTCGACGAGCCAGAAACGAGTATGTACAGATAAGGAGGGAGGTCCAGCGGCAGTATGTAAATGACATAACATCGAAAGTCAAGTCTGACCCGAAACTACTCTACAGCCACATCAGGAGGAAGACAACAGTCAAGGACCAGGTAATCAGGCTGAGGAAAGAAGGTGGGGAGCTCACAATAAATGACCAGGAGGTATGTGAGGAGCTCAACATGAGATTTCAGGAAGTATTTACAGTGGAGGCTGAAGGGACACTGGGAAGACAAAACAGTGGCCTACAGCAACAAGGGATATACCAACAAGTGTTGGATGAATTACACACAACTGAGGAAGAGGTGGAGAAGCTTCCTAAGTGACTTTGATACCTCAAAGGCGGTAGGACCGGACAACATCTCTCTGTGGGTCCTTAGAGAGGGAGCAGGGACACTACATGTGCCACTAACCAAAATATTCAACACTTTCCTTGAAACTGGGTAACTACCTCAAGTATGGAAGAAGGCAAATGTAGTCCCCATCTTTAAGAAGGGAGACAGAAAGGAAGCACTAAATTATAGACCAGTGTCACTGACATGTATAGTATGCAAAGTCATGGAAAAGATTATCAGGAGGAGAGTGGTGGAGCACCTGGAGCGGAACAAGATTATAAACGACAGCCAGCAAGGATTCATGGAAGGCAAATCCTGTGTCACAAACCCACTAGAGTTTTACGACAAGGTAACTGAAGTAAGAAATGAGAGGGAGGGGTGGGATGACTGCATTTTCTTGGACTGCAAGAAGGCCTTCGATACAGTTCCTCACAAGAGATTAGTACAGAAGCTAGAGGAACAGGTACGTATAACAGGAAGGGCACTGCAATGGATCAGATAATACCTAACAGGGAGGCAACAGCGAGTCATGGTCCGTGATGAGGTATCACAGTGGGCGCCAGTGACGAGCAGGGTCCCACAGGGGTCAGTCCTGGGACCAGTGCTATTCTTGGTATATGTGAACGACATGCCGGAAGCGATAGACTCAGAAGTGCAGATGACGTGAAGTTAATGAGAATTAAATCAGATGCGGACCAGACAGGTCTACAAAGAGACCTGGACAGCCTGGATGTGTGGTCCAGCAACTGGCTCCTAGAATTTAACCCCGCCAAATGCAAAGTCATGAAGATCGGAGGAGGGCAAAGAAGACTGCAGACAGAGTATAGGCTAGGTGGCCAAAGGCTGCAAACCTCACTCAAGGAGAAAGACCTAGGAGTCAGTATAATACCGAGTACATCGCCAGAAGCACATATTAACCAGATAACTGCTGCGGCATATGGGCGCTTGGCAAACCTGAGAATAGCGTTTCGGTACCTCAGTAAGGAATCGTTCAAGACTTTATACACTGTGTACGTCAGGCCCATACTGGAGTACGCAGCACCAGTTTGAAACCCACACCTGGTCAAACATCAAGAAATTAGAGAAAGTGCAAAGGTTTGCAACAAGGCAAGTTCCAGAGGTAAGGGAAATGTCCTATGAAAAAAGGTTAAGGGAAATCGGCCTGACGACGCTGGAGGACAGGAGGGTCAGGGAAGACATGATAACGACATACAAAATACTGAGTGGAATAGACAAAGTGGACAGAGACAGGATGTTCCGGAGATGGGACACAGAAACAAGGGGTCACAATTCGAAGCTGAAGACTCAGATGAGTCAAAGGGATGTTAGGAAGTATTTCTTCAGTCATAGAGTAGTTGGGAAGTGGAATAGTTTGGGAAGCGATATGGTGGAGGCAGGAACTATACATAGTTTTAAGACGAGGTATGATAAAGCTCATGGAGCAGGGGGAGAGGGGACCTAGTAGCGGTCGGTGAAGAGGCGGGGCCAGGAGCTGAGTCTCGACCCCTGCAACCACAATTAGGTGAGCACACAAACACACACACGCATACACACACACACCCACACACACATACACATACACACACAGACACAGACACAGATACACACACACACATACACACACACACACACACACACACACACACACACACACACACACACACACACACACACACACATACACACACACACACACACACACACACACACACACACACACACACACACACACACACACACACACACACACACACACACACATACACACACACACACACACACACACATACACACACAACAACACACACACACACACACACACACACACACACACACACACACACACACACACACACACACACACACACACACACACACACACATACACACACACACACACACACACACACACACACACACACACACACACACACACACACACACACACACACACACACACAAACATCTCAATCTTCACGGTCTATCTTTTTGGTTAGTCTGCGCGTCACTACATTCCCTGCTCTAGCAGGCAGCAGCAGGAGGCGCCCTGCTCTAGCAGGCAGCAGCAGGAGGCGCCCTGCTCTAGCAGGCAGCAGCAGGAAGCGCTCTGCTCTAGCAGACAGCAGCAGGAGGCGCCCTGCTCTAGCAGACAGCAGCAGGAGGCGTCCTGCTCTAGCAGACAGCAGCAGAAGGCGCCCTGCTCTAGCAGACAGCAGCAGGAAGCGCTCTGCTCTAGCAGGCAGCAGCAGGAGGCGCCCTGCTCTAGCAGGCAGCAGCAGGAGGCGCCCTGCTCTAGCAGGCAGCAGCAGGAGGCGCCCTGCTCTAGCAGGCAGCAGCAGGAAGCGCTCTGCTCTAGCAGACAGCAGCAGGAGGCGCCCTGCTCTAGCAGACAGCAGCAGGAGGCGTCCGCTCTAGCAGACAGCAGCAGAAGGCGCCCTGCTCTAGCAGACAGCAGCAGGAAGCGCTCTGCTCTAGCAGGCAGCAGCAGGAGGCGCCCTGCTCTAGCAGGCAGCAGCAGGAGGCGCCCTGCTCTAGCAGGCAGCAGCAGGAAGCGCTCTGCTCTAGCAGACAGCAGCAGGAGGCGCCCTGCTCTAGCAGACAGCAGCAGGAGGCGTCCTGCTCTAGCAGACAGCAGCAGAAGGCGCCCTGCTCTAGCAGACAGCAGCAGG